>MBAC02003277.1:0-11709 GCA_001712635.2 Nothophytophthora sp. Chile5 | reverse complement strand
ATTTACTTTTTTTCTTGGAGCACTTGTCCACCCTGCCGCCTTTGCACTTGCGCGCTTAAAGGTAAAACGAACTCTGTTTGGAATTTATGCTATCGCTGTGTCTTTCGAATCTTGGTCTTCTTCCTTGGGAATCCTTCTGCAATTGCGACTTTCATCCGTGGAACAACGGGGCACTTCGCACCTGGGTTCACTCATCCTTGAAGTTCGGGAAGAACTGGCTCGTCTTCAACTTGGTCTGGGTTGGAGTTTCTCGGACGGGAGTCTGGGCCACAGTCTGGGATCTGGGTCGACGCCGACTCAGAAGTGGGTCTCAGTCTGGGATTGGCTCCAGACTTCCGCTTCAGACTTCCGCTCCAGACTTGGTGCCTCGCTCCAGATTTCTGGATCTCGGATGTTGGAGATCCAGTTGCCTTGGGGTATAGCCGGGCCAAGATACGGCCCTTTCCGTCAGGTACTCAATCTTCCCCCCGCAGAAATCTTCTGCGACTCGGCAGGAGGGAATCCGGGAAGCGGCCATCACAAGCCAAAATCCCGAACCACCTCGTGTCACAAACATGTCTTGCAGCATACATAAAAAAGAAGTGGCTTACCGGCGAATTTGACAAATGACAATGGTTTCACACTCCCGAGGCTTCGCCACCACGAATGATCCCGTGGAGTAGCTCAACCGCGCAATCAAAAGCGATTGCACGATGCATTGGCCGTCTCAAGATGGGAATGCTGCTTCGCCAACTGTCGGACTGCTGCATGCATCAGTCTACAAGCGCGAAACTCTTCAGCACAAGCTCAGTCCCAACCAAATCCCTCACGTGGCGCGCCAACGAACTGCGGTGTCAAGAAAAGCTGGCTATTCACGTACCAGCGCGGGATAGCATTGCCTTTATGCTGAACGATGTAGATGATGGATCCCGTGCTGACGTGGTGCACGTGCTTCAACACGCGTATGTGGAGATTTACGACCCAAACTCGCAGCGCCCGCGTGAGGCTCTCCCAGTTGCTGCTCAGGTTGGATACCACTCTTAGCGAATGGAAATGAAATGAATGCCACCAGCCGGCTAGACGGTTGACATGAGCTCTGGCGTGTGCAGTTGCAGGCGGTTTTACAAGCGCGCCACATGCGTGCATGTCTTGTCCGCCATGCGTGGAATGCAGTGCAGTGGAGAGCAGTCGTCCGAGACCTTCGTTTACCGCGGTCCAAACCGACAGCGTTGAGGGTGCTGGAAGACCTCGGCGCAATAGACACGCCTTGAATAGAGAATAGTAGTAATGCCAGGCGAAGTTCTCCGCAATAAAGTCAGCATGATCATTCATGCACTCTTGCTAACCTTGTTCGTACTTGGGAATGTGTCTCCCATTTCAATGTCTACCGGCACCGATAGTCCTAAATTCTGGGTGACGACACAGTTGCTGGGACACAGACTACGCGCACACCTACACCACGAGCATAGAGGCCACTCCGTCCACCACGCACTGCACCACACATTACACGAACACCCCGAACGCCACGAACCGCACGGACACCACGTACGGCATGAACGCTACAACGCCCACCAAGGACTTGTCATCGAGCGTAACGCCCATGGCTAACGCAATGTCTACCACGAAGTGTGTGCCTACCAGAAACTACACGAACCCCACGACGCCCACCGTGTCGAGCGCCACGCCCACATGATCGGTACGGACGCCATGAATGGCACGGACGGCGCCACATCTACCAGAACGGGTTCCCACGGGGAGGACACCACGCTACACCCAGTATGGATACCTACCTCTGCTGCTAAACGTTCGAACATAGATATAGCAACGGCGTTCGTCGTCACCATCCCTTTTCTCTCTGTCGTGGGTGTAATTATGCATTTTCGCGTGCTGCACGGATATTTCTTGAGTGTCATTCATTTTTTGTCGTTTAGTGAAGGGTATATGATTACTATACCTTTATGATATTTGCGCTGTGCCTCATCTGATTGGGCAACGGGAATGGTGATAATTCGTGAAAGGGGGTAAATTGTCTCCTTTTACATTGAAATGACGTCAATTTGTAGGGACGAAGTCCAAATTATAATTGCTTGGTACAGTTTGGACATATAATCACAGATCCAAAACCACGCTGTAAAAAGCAGCTGCTTCCACCCAATTTATTGGTATGATACGCCACATTTTTCAGCTAAGGAGCATCCAACAAAAGCGTATGCTTTTCGGTACTTTCGGAGGTGTGTTTCCCATTGTGACGCAGTGGCATTTACATTTGACAAGTCAAAATTGGCACCTCGGCGATTCGTACGTCGGCGAAAGTGACGATCTCACTCTCGAGGACCAAGGACTCCAGGAAGCTCTCAGTTCTGGAACGATCAGACCGCACGACGTTTCTTGGTTACGATGACGCTCCAACGTGCCTTGGTTCCCGATAAATCCGCTTTCAAAGTCGGCGTGTCAGCCATCTGGTCAGATACTATCTTTGTTGGAGAGGCCGCCAGATCGGAAGATCTATAGACTTGCGGCTTGTGTTCCTTGTTTGCTTCCTTCGCGCGGGTGACTTCGGTTTTGCGCTGCCGTTTTGCCGCTTGCGCACGCTCTTTGGCTTCGCGATCGTTTTTTTTTGCATCTACGAGCCGAGTCATTGCTTCCTTCCGAAGTGCTGCTGCGTGTGCTCGATCGGCTTTCTCGCGCTGCTTTGCTTCCTTTCTCGCTACTGAGACTGTCGGCCAGCTCCCATATCGTCACTTGCGGTCCGAGCCACCTCACCTCGTAGCAAGTCCAGCCGCGTGTGGCTTGTGGTTGATTATGTCCTCGATTAGCTCAACTTCGGTGCCGTCCGTGGGTCGAACCTTGAATAGGTGCTAGTTCGGTCGGCGATATTGGGTTGTGATGTACGGCTTGGGTAGGCTGGTGTGGAAGACAGGGTGCAGTTTAAGGCTGTGCGGTAGCTTGAGCTGGTGGTGCCCACGGCCAATTCTCTTCGTCACCGGGGACGGTCCCACCCATCGCGCCCAACTTCTTCTTGGTGATGCCTAAGTGCCGAGCAGATAGATGTTCGCCCGAGAGCGGGACCTCAGCGCCAATGGTGAAGATCTGTTGACGTCGGTTCTTGTTGTACTGGTCAGACATTCGGTCTTGGATCTCTGCAATGCAGCTCCGAGCCATGGCAAGGATGTTCGACTTCTTGGCGATGAACTCGGAGTGGTTGGACTGTCTGGCTGAGACCGACGACGTGGGTACATTTAGCGTCACTGGTGTTCGCGGAATGTACCCAATGTCCGCCTCGAACGGCGACATTTGGATGGCCGACTTGAATCTGGCGTTGTAGGCAAATTCTGCCAAGTGGCAGTGCGTGTCCCAGTCGTCGATCCGCGTTCGAGGAAGAGCGAATGTAGTTCTCCAATGTCTGGTTCAGGCGCTCGGTGACGCCGTCACCTTGAAGTCGGAAGGCTGTCGTCGTTTTCTGCGCGACTCCAAGGAGTTCACATAGCTTCTTCCAGAAACTCGACGTGATCTTCGGGTCGCGATCGGACAAGACGACGTTCGGCAACCCACACGGCCGGAAGACCTCCTGGTGGAACCGCTGCACGACTTCCTCAGCACTGTCGGTGGCCTTCCCAGCCACAAAATTCGCCTTCTTGGTAAGCTGGTCTAGCACTACCATTGCGGCATCGTTTTGGCGAGGAATCATGGACAGGCGTGTGATGGAAGCCATCGCAATGTGACTCCAGGATCGAGTTGAAATATTGTAGCTGTTGCGCAGGCCGGGAGGTTTCTCGTTGCGTGCCTTGGTTCACGCACAGACTTCGCAGCCCTTGACGTACTTGGCGGTGTCGCTGGTCATGTGCGGCCAATAGTAGTGCTCTTTCACCAACTGACTTGTACGGACAATGTCAGAGTGCCCGTAAACGGGACTGTCGTGGAACTGCTCGAGGACGTGCTCAATCAATTCCTTGACCCGCGGAAATACGAACACTGGGCTAGCGTGGCGGCCACCTTGGTGGTACAGTCGGCCGTTGTGCAATGAGTAGCGCTCGGGGTGTCGTGACCCGACCGGCAAATCCTTCTTCGTGTTGGCCGAATCCATCTCGGCATTGTTCAGAAGCTGGACCATCGTGGATGTTGTTGGTTCCTCCACTCCGCTGCATTACCTCCGATACCGTGTCTGACAAGGAGTTGCTGGCTCGATCCTAGACTTGTTGGCGTGTTGCCACCGCGGTCAGTGTCGCTGATCCCGTGGCAGTTGCCGCGCTAAAGTCTGGGCGACGCGAGGTGCCGTCAGCAACGTCGTTGTGAGCGCCCTTGATGTAGTGGATGCTGAAACACGGTACTCGGCAAGTTCATCGTACTACCGAGTAAAACACCATGAAATCGATTTATACTGAAACACCATCTCCAAACTCTTGTGTTCGGTCTCCACGGCAAACGGCAGGTCCCTGTAGTCGTGCACAGTCCGCCAGGCGTCGGGTTGACGGATGCAGAACGTCGGCGCTCCATGCAGAGACATCGATGATCGAATGAGACCAGCGGTTTCCATCTCCCGAACCCATCGCGTAATCTCAGCCTCTTGTTGAGATGACTGGCGCCACTGCTGACGGAAGATCGGCTCCTCGCTCGTGATCTCCACCTGATGTTCGCCGTGGTCGGCAGGTGGCATTTCGGTAGGCAGTCTTTGCCGGAACAGACCGGGACACGTCTACAGGTACGGGTAGACGAGGTGCCCCGCGTATTCGTCGATGCTCGTGGGTCGCTTGGACGGCTCGGGCCGCTTTTGACTGAACCTCGAACACGAACTCGACTTCCCGATCCTTCTTCAGCATCCGTCGGGACTGCTTGGTCGAGATGACTTTCGTCTCTCCGAATATCACCGAATGGTACGAGCCGGTTAAACGCCAACCGCTTGGGCGTTGCACTGACTCCGGCATATTTTTCTATCGCGAGCGGCGAAACAGGTTCAGCACGGAGTGCAATCGAGAGCGATGCTTGTCACGAGATGGTCGACTCACTCCAGTTTTCCAATCGATGGCCGGGTTCACATTTTTTAAACGCGGCATTCCGAGCAGCACGGCGCGACTGCAGGTACTGGAAGCACAAGAAACTCTGCGACGTACGGCTCCATCTTGGCTACGGTCACTTTCAGCGAGATCGCCCGCTTTTGCACATTCACTGGCTTCACGTTGGTCATTGTCAGTGAGAGCATAGCCTCATGGCAATGAACATTGCCCAGGAGTATGTGGTTCTTCACGAAGTCTGGGCTTACGATGTTAATTGACGCTCCACTGTCGATGAAGCCGCTCGCAGACTCGACTCCAGTTGCTAACGGTATCGCAAACTCATATCAAATGTACTGATGCAACGGACTCTCGCCAGCATGCACACAAATTGCTTCGAAGCCGTCGTCTGGTTTGTCCCTCACGAATGGCTTGAAACAGAATCCACTTGATCGGCCGGCATCAAGTAGATTTACTCGTTTAAAGACTGCGGCTCAGTCTCGGTGTCATTCACCACGAGTCGGTCGATCAGCGCGAAGTGTTTTGCCTTCTATTCGGGTCTTTTTGGTGTCACTTGGCTTGGTATTCCAGCCGCGCTGACTGTGATCGAGGTGCTTGGGCCTCTACTTGGAGTATTCCACCCAACATTTATTTGCCTCATGGAAGCTGCCCTCGCGATATGGACATTTCGTCTTCTTCTGCCCATTCGTCTTGTCCGTTTATTGACTATTCTTGTTGTCACTGGCTCCTTTGTTGGCGTTGGAGGTGGTGTTGAAGTTGGGCTTAATGCTAGGTGTTCAATCCAGCTCGGCGCCTTCGAACAGCCCAGTCGATCAATCTCCGCCTCGCTGATGCCCTCCGCGATCACGACGTTCAAGGTCTCCGGCTTCATGTGCAGGATATGCTTCCGTGGGTTGGTGCTGCTGAGTCCCCTGAGGAAAACCTCCTTCGCGAATACCGCAGCTCGCTCCGCTTCTTCTGTTGGAAGTTGGGCTACTTGACGATCTTCTCAAGCGAGATTTTCATGGCGCTCCACATTTTGATGGTCGTGGAATTCACCACGTACGTTTCGTACCAGGGCGTAGCGCTCCTGTGAACACATCGACCCAGTTCGAGGCCGATGGTTGCGTCGCCCAGGGCGAGGTCGTAGCCCTTGAAGGTAAAGTACGATGCGAACTGGAAGATGAAGCTTCACACTTTCGATTTCCCCTGCGAATGTCGGCGGTTTCGTCTCCATTTTACGCAATTGACGGCTAATTGAGATCTAATTGCTTTGATGGTTATTGACTCACTAACTTGATCCTCTCCTGTGCTATCCTTGCTCTTGTTGTTGTTGAACATGCCATACTTGCGGATCTTCGCCATTCCCGGCTGCCGCCGCCGACAGCCCAGCTGACCTCGGCGTCTGCGGCTTTGGTTGGTTGGATGTGCCTTGGTGACGCCCCATTCCGCACATTGTGATTGTCGAGGCTGAGCTCGGTACCAGCCGCCAGCAACAATTGGTTGCTCGAAGAACTTGCGACAAAGTTCTACGCACACGTTTGGTTCCCTAAAACTCGACTGCTTTTTTTCTTCTCTCTAACCCTCTTTCAAGTGTAGCTCGCTGTGTTGACTGCTCCTTGATGACGCATCACAATTCTGATGCAGCGTTCTCTGGGGACGTCGTCTGAGGTGCGATTCGGTCGCGGTTTGGAGGTCGGTTCCATAGCAACTCGCCGAGAGCGAGCTGCTCCGCTAGTCTAAAATATTTTCACCGATCGAAGATTCATACAAGCCAACATGTTTACACACCTGCAACGAACCGAATCACTATACTTCCGATTTTGGTTTGCGTTCGCTCCTGACCGTTGGAACGGGTATGATATACCGACTGCACATGAACACATCACGAATATGTGAAGATATTTGGTTACATATCAAAGGTCAGACAGAGGTTTCGCTGCGAAGTTTGGAAATAAGGTTTAGAAGCCATTCGGGTAAGTTCGGATTTACGAAGAGTAATTTTGAGAAGGAGTAAGAAGGGTGATTGTCGGCGGGCAACCAAATCGTGGGTGAGCGGAACAGACGGACGGAGAGGACCAGTGAGAGGGCAAAGACGCGGGGTGCAAGGCGGACACTGCGGTGATGCGTCGATCGGGTGGGTCGACCCGTTGGAAGCCTCGACCATGGGTACATGGAAGATCGAGCGATCTTGAACGGTCGCCGCTGGACGTCGAGCTGGTGGAAGGAGGAACGGAGGCGGGCGCTACGGGAGGCCAGATAATAAACAGCAGGGCGACGTAGGAATCCAAAGCGTGGAAGAAAGAAGGGAGAACGGGCTGTTCCAGAAGATCGCAGCCAAGCCGAAGCCACGAATCCGGACGAGTCCAACCCAACAAAAGAGGGGGAAAGATCTCAGTGCATACTTAGGAGTTGATGTTAGGCAGTTCGCAGTCGGCAGTCACAGTCTCGACGAGGAAGTGACAACGGAAAGACGAGGAGCGCAGGAGGCCCTTTGTGGTGGCGCTGGAGGAGTAAGGAGAAGCAATGCACCGCTGCGGATTGTGCGTACGTGAGCCAGCGTTCGGAGTCAACAAGAGGAGTCGCGTGAAGAAACCGCTGCCTGGGTAGAAGGAACAGTCGGCGAGCTTAGACCGCCCCAGTGCAGGCCCCACTCGCGTTGGACGCGGGTCGGAAGGAGGACAACCAAAGCAGCTGTGGGAACGCGTGCCCACGGCGGAGGAGCCTCAGCCAACCACCAATCAGTTCCCCTCTGTGGGAGTAAGGGCAGGAGACAGAAGAGGAGGAGCGAGCGCGCGTGCACCCCGCCACGGTAAGGAACGGCTTCATATTGCGTGTTCTTGGCGTGAGTCAGTCGGAGGACGTGTCGGGACGCTTGTTCCGGCTTTCCCTTCGGTAAGTGCGTGTTGAGTGAGTGCGTCAATCGGAGGACGTGCCGGGACGCTTGTGCTGATTTTCCCTTCGGTGGTGCGTGCTGAGTTACTGCATTGAGTGCATCAGTAGGCAGGCCGTTCCGATTACTACCTGAGCCGAGGCGAGAGACGTCCACCAGAGCTAAGGGGCAAGGTTACAGAGCGGTGGTTGTGCAGCAGCTTACTAAGGCTCTGTATATATGTGAAGATCGGAGCCTCCTTGGACGGCGCAAGATCATGATCCCCTTTCCTTCAATGGTGCGCGATTGTCTGCGCTTGATGGCTGGAATGGATATCCACGATCAGCTCCGTCTGCAGCACTATTCGCTGCAAATGGCAACGATGTTCAAGAAGTGATACAAGACCATATTTCTGGGCCTCGTCAACAAGACTATCGAGTACAAGGTTTATCACGAGGCCCAAAAAGCAAGAGAGAGAGAGAGACCGATCGACCACGCTCAGTTGCACTTGCCACACTGCCAGCTCCTGGAAATGACAGCCGCGGACATCGTCGAGCAGGTCCGTTCCCTTGCACGTCTTGTTCTCTTTCTTTAACGCACAAATGTCGCTATCTCTATGTCCAGATAAGCGGAAGGCCTGTGAGTGGCCCTGGGTCCGTACCCGCCTATTGATACGGAAGCTATTGTAGCGCTTGCTTCAACGGAACTGCCAGGTGCTAGTGTGCGACGACTATGTATGGGTATGTTGATGGCTGATTCATGGTTACTGCTTTTGCAGGGTCTACTTGTGCGACTTCGTGCGTCAGCGCGAGAGCTACGAGGGGCTCACGTGCCACAAGATCTGGCACAGCTGCTGGGACAACAGCAGATATCTCCCCAATCCAAAGATAGTGCACGGCATTCAGATGCGCAGCGCCGAGGGAGTGCCGAGGAAGCGCAAGCACCCACGTCGCACCAGTGAAGAAGAGGAAGAAGAGAACATCGACGAGGAGAATGCAGATGAGGACGGTGGTGAGCCAGCATCGAAGCGCGGCATCGTGCGAGAGGATGGCTCGGAGAGCGGGGGAGACGAAAGTGTGAGCCTTTTGAGGTGCAGCCCAGCAAAGGGCGGCTGTGCGGGAAGATCATGTGGATCTTTGTAGCGAAGAGCTGAACAGAGGAGGGCGGAGTCGTCAACTTGTTTGCATGCTCAAGCTTTTCTAGGTACATGCATGAAAGCAAAGTCAGCCCAAAATATTCTGATACGGTAGTACTCCAAATAAAAGGGCCACTATTTGCCAGCCGCTGACCAAATCCGCACGATATGTAGCCAACGTCCTGGAAATTGAGGGTGCATGAAAAACACACACGAAACAGAAATAAACGCACAGACAGCCAACACACAGACTGTGAGAAAGCAAATACACAGACCAGGGCAAGGGTTAGAAGGTGTCGAGCGTACAAACTACAGTAGAACCTCTATAACTGAGAAGACGACCTATTAGTTTCAAGAGGGGAGAGAATCTGCTGTCAACTGGCAGTTTTGACCCCTTCCCGTCTCGCCATGGACGGACAACCACGACGAGACTGATGCGTCGGCCGATAGAGCTGGATAGAGCTATCGAGCTCTGGCATCTGAGACGGACAGGAGACGTCACTTGTAGTCAATAACGTGCGTGCGTGGCGTGGCTGGTTCATCAACGGGTTCATACTAGCACCTTGGCTGCGTAGACCACAGAAGCAGGATCCCTTGGCGGTGCCGACGCACGGGAGGCCAGATCTTGACGAACGTAGAGCCTGGGACAGTCTTGTCGCGTGGATTCGATGTCCCATGCATTGTGGATCGTGAGTATACGGAGTGAGAACGAGAAATTGATGAAGGTGTATACCATCAGAGCGATTTTCAGACTATGGAAATAGGAAATTGAGCCACCAGCAGTGCTGTGACGGCCCCATCTCAGCTAATACTGGGCCTGAGTTGGGCCAGAGCGGCGCGTTCGACGTCGCACGTGGTCGGAAGCGTATATGAATGTTGTGAACGTGGGATTTGTATGTTGGTCTAAGCTAACGGTGCGATTTTCTGACTATGGGAATAGAATGTTGATCCGGGGGTAGTACATTGGTCGCCCCTAGTCGGCCAGTATCGGGCCTGAGTCGTCCCGTGTCAGCGCGTGCGACGACATGCCCGGCAAAGTGCTCGCTGAATCATACCCAATCAACCCAAATGGAGGACGCTGTAGCAGAGGCCGACACGCCACAGCCATCAACTACGGTCATCGCGCGGCTCAACCACTCCACGAATTCGGGTCGGACGAGGACCAGCCCTATCTCTTCTGACGCGAACACGTTACGACAACGTGCGTGATTGCTCCATGGCAGGGATTTGTTCATGCATGGCGGCTAACACTCCAAATTTATGGCGGAAATGTAGACGATTTTTACGTCCCCGACCGCGACACGTCGTCCACGACAACATTGACTCATGTGACCCCGCCGATCATGACGCCGGTAACCGTGATCGCATTCCCCGCTGCAACACTGACCCTCACCAACGCCCTTGACAAGAATACGCCGATAAATCTTGTGATGCAACACATCGCAACGGTGCGTCTCGCCGACCGCGGCCCGCCGATTGTGACCTCGCTTCCACGCCGCAACCGCACCTCCGCTGATGGCTGGTGGCGGCTCAATCGAATAACTGACGACTTTACCAACGTACGTGTGCTATGTTGACCTGTGATACATGTGCAGATCCATGTTCAACAATTGTTTTTGTTAGCAGATCGTCACGCCGGTTTTGAGTTATCCTTCCCATTGGCCGTAGTCTGCCGTGACGGCAGCAGCCTGTCGACAATGATGCCGCTGGCCGGACCCGTGGATTGTGGGCGGGGGTGCTTGACTGCGGGATCTTGTCGTGGGTCGTCGGCGGGATGCGATGTGACGGAAGTGGGTGGCGTTGGCTGGATCTGCGACCGGCGACTTCGTCGTGCCCACGGCTATCCATCACAAAATCACGATAGAGAGTGCTCCACGCCGTGGTCGTTTGCCAACTCCTGCTGCGAGGTACTCTACACTAGCGGATACCGATATTGGTCATGATGGAGATTCACGCGCTCTATTTCGCTCTCTTGATGCCACGACTTCTCACTCTTGCCGCTGATACTCACGGTGTGCTTGCTAGGAACCAGCGGGCTGCGCGACTAACCGATCTCAGCGGTCGTCGCGCCTCTGGCGTTATTGCAACGTCGTTGAGATGCGCGGCGGACTTCCAGTCGGCCAACCGCGCTTCGGCGTCGGCGTCGGTGTCGCAACCTCGTGGTCATGGTCCCGCCCGTCCGCACAGTCATGGTCATTGTCCCGTCCGTAGGTGTGGAGCTCAAGGTCACGTTGCTACCATGTGCCACGCGTCGCAGTCGTGGTGGTGGCGGCTGCCACAAGCCTAGATTGATGGACGTCCAAGCTTGCAGAAAATGGTGAGTTCATGAAAACGGTGAGTTCGTGTGTTGATGAATCAACAACTGCTCTATTACACCAGACTACTTTCTCGACAGCGCCGGTCCGTTCGTGTGCGACGGCCCACTTCGACCATTCCCTCTGATGCGATCGAAGAGGACGACGCATTCACCTCGGTAGCGAAGCTTCTTGTAATGCAAGCCGCAGATGACGTGGACGCAATAGCCGTACTTCATGAACAATCGGAAGCCGCAGGTATCGTTCTCAACGTTTACAAGCCATCCCATACTTGGCTCCGTACTTGGCTGATCGGTCACTTCCGTTTGTTTGTGCCAAGTCGCCAGGCGTCCCACTTGTATAGTCACGGACTTATCGACAAATACCCCTGCTGACTGCGCTCTTCGAGGAGGCAGTTTTGACCAAACTCAAACATTGCTT
>MBAC02003275.1:0-11823 GCA_001712635.2 Nothophytophthora sp. Chile5 | reverse complement strand
CAGCGGAAATATGACAATAACACAGCGCGTTCAAGGCGGCGGCGCTTCTTGACGACGCGCCACTCACGCCAAAGGCGCCAACTTGTGGACGTGAATAACCTCGGGGAGCGCGTCCTTGCGCGGGGTGGAAGAGCGCGTGACGCGATCGCTGACGCCGGCGCCCTCAGGCTGCAGCACCTCCTGACCGTAGACGACTCCGTTGTCGTTTGGGAACCCCGTGATGTGCGGGAAGTTGATGAGGTAGCCTTCGCTCGCGCCAAAGTGTGTGAGATAGAACTCGAGCTGCTTGAGATGCGTCGAGGTCAGTTTCGTGGTCACCGCCTTGAGTTCGAGGATCACGGGTTTGTCCAGCTGAAGATACAGATCCAAGCGACGCGTGGCGATCCGCTGGCCTTTGTAGAAGATGGGGATCTCCACTTCGGACGTGACATGCACTCCACGCGCTCGCAGTTCCATCGCCAACGCCCTCTGATACGTGGCTTCGAGGTTATACGGTCCCAGAACAGTGAACACTTCGTTGCAGATGCTCGGCAATTGCGTCTTGAGGGCGCTGGTCGTCGTGATCTTGGCCACTTTCCCCAGACATTCGCCGAACGAGATTTTGTTCAGATGCTTGGTGATGTCTTCGACCGCATCCGACGCCTCCTTCTCGCTATTCACGCCAGCCGCTTTGCCTTCCTGGTCGCTCTCGTGCTGGCCGTCGCTCTGCTCCACCGAGTGCTCGACCTCGATCAACACGTCGGCGGCGCTGTCCTGCTGCTCGTCAGACAAAGGCCGTAGCAGTGAGTCTCCGCGCTTGCGGGTGGCGGTGGCGACCGAGAGCCGCTCCTGCTGGCCGCGCGCCATGCTGCGAGTGTTCATCTTCAACGAAGATTTCAAAGTGAGGTTTCTGGAATGGCGCCGCCTTTATATTTTGCTGGCTGAGGGATAAATTACGCCGCACAAAACATCTTTTTTTACCGTAAGCTTACCGTAAACTCGCGACCATCACTCGCAACAGTTGCCGTTGAGGACGCAAGACGGCAGTCATTTATACGGTTGGGTGGGCGTTGAGTTCGCTTGTATTCCAGCACGCAAAATCAACATGCCAGACACCAAATGGGGCAGGCCCAACGCTTGAAGGCAGCGAAGTTGCAAGTCCGATCTCCACCGATGTGCACAGCCATCAGTGGCGCGACGTATTGCTAAATATATAGTTTGCAGTATGTTGTGGTCTCGCTGCGCCAGCTACAAAACTTGGCGCAAGAACTTCATACGCCTCCAAAACGAAGATTGCCAATTGGGGAATTGGGAGTTTCGCATCATGGATTAGTCGATGCACACGTCGACTATAAAGCGGCAATCTAAACCGGGCTTGGCAAGCGAGGCGACGAAGAACTTTGTCATCGACCTCTGCTCTTCGAGTGCCTTCTGGGCTGTTCGGGGGGACCGCTCACAGGAAGTGCGTGCCGACGGCCAAGACCGCGGTGGCTGCCACATTCAGCACGCCCGTAGCTCTCTCAGCGCTGCTGACGAGCGGCGCCATGGGAACCGTCGTTGTGGATGGAGTCGCGTCAGCTTCAAACACGTCGCATCCAGCACTCGCTGCTCCGAAACCAGATGCATCACATCCCGAACTCGCTGCTCTGACATCGGAAGCATCGCCTCCTGCACTCGCTGACTCTGTCGAGGATTGGGGAATCCACGAGCTGCTGCTGGTTGCGGTTACTTCGGTGATGACGAGAGTGGCTATGACCAGAACCTGGGAAATCTTCATGGCTGCGGCTGTGTCGTGACTTGGGGTGGTGTATGCGGATCTTGCTAGACGGCACTTGAGCACTTGAGCACAAGATCGAGAATGGACGCAGTGGAGAAGGGTGGTGCGCACACAGACGAGTGCGCTGCACAATTATTTTTAGCTGTGAAACCAACCCAGTTTCAGCGGGTTGTCCTGCTGTCTCATGCATGCGAAGACTCCGCGAGACCTTTTCGAGCGACGATCCCTTTACTCATCTCTTTTTATATGAAATGCAATCGAAAGCGCCAAACCGCTCTCGTTCCGTTAGCGTTCGTTGCCTGTGGTTTCGAAGGCCGACTTGTTGAAGTAATGCATGTATTAATGCATGTACGAGCTGAAGGATCCCAGGTTGGGGTTGCCAACACCCGAAAGCTGCCGCCGTATCACAGTCGCCATCCAAAGCCACATGACTACAGCCTCTTGGTTGTACAAACAACAACGTCCCAGTGATGTGATGCAGGTGGAAACGGAGGATGTTCTTTGCTGTCAGTTTGAATTATGCTCGGTACAATATTACAATATTGGTTTTTTCTTCAAATAGGATTTCGAGGATAATTGACCAAGTGTCTTGGACTGATTTGAACCATAATTCTATTTGGTGTTCAGCAATTATATTGTTACGTGAACATCTTCTCACTATGGACCGCTGGTTTCGCCGCTTGTTGAAGTGCCTCTTCGAGGCGCACGATGCATTCCTAGAGGTCGTGAGCCTCCTCCGGCGCTCCGGACACGATGGCACATGGTCCAGCGGCACCGATCATGCTACGGAGGATATGCGATTCGGAAAGAGCGCAACGCATCGCCAAACGGTTGTCCGTGACGTCTCATCCGCCGAGCAGCCGCAACGTCAGAGGTCAGTGACGCAGACCGAAAGAGCCAATGCCTACGCCCATTGCGATCCCCATGGAGACGCGGCTGAGTCTGCGACAGCGGCTGCTTCGCATCGACGACTCCGTCATCCAAGCTGCATCATCGACAGCCAACGGTGCGTCAGCTTCGTCTGAGTCGGTGACAGTCCTCTCAAACCAGTCTGACCGCGCTCTAGAACGCCCTGAGCAGCCGCAAGAAGAGCAGGAAGACGACGACGACGGCGATGAGGAAGGAGATGACGAAGAAGTGGACGAGGATGACGACGACGACGAAGCGGACCCGGATTGTGGCCCTGCCAAGCCGTCCAAACCCAGCGAGAAGTGTCCGACAGCGCCGGTGGTTAAGCTGCTCTTCAGTCGCAGTGACCCACAGGGTAGAAACCCCACGGTGTGCTTCGACTACCCGCCGTCTCTCAGCCTTTCAAGGGACTACAGCGACATGCTGGTCGCCACAGTAGACGCCCCAGAACTGGCGCTGTTCTATCGGACGTCCTGGGAGCGGAACTGCGTGAAAAACGCCTTCGCAGCCGCGGGGTTTTCCCGCACACGCAAGAAATGGAGCGGTTGGCACTTGGCGTGGGCTAAGCACGTGCAACGAACGCAGTTTCAGCAGTTCCGAGGCGACCACATGCAGGTTTTCAACCACTTCCCCGATCCGTGGGTCATCGGCCGCAAAGATCGACTCATGAAGACGCTCGCCAACTGTCGTCGTCGCTTTGGCACCAGCTACGACTTCTTCCCGGAAGGCTTCGCACTTCCTGAGCAACTAGACGCCTTCCAGCGCGCATTGGAGCGTAACGAGGCCTTCATCGCTGGTCTCGGGACTGAAGGCAAGGAGAAGGCAGAGGCCGTGACAGGTCCGCTCTGGATCGTGAAGCCGCCGGCCTCTGCCTGTGGCCGAGGCATCCGCGTGCTTAGCCACCGCGCAGCTTGCCGCATGTGTGAGGACGTCAAGAAGGACGCGAAGAAGCTACGACAAGGCAAGAAACCGAAGCCTCGGATCGTTCAAAAGTACGTGGCAAATCCGTTGTTACTGGGCGACGGCGGCCGCTTCAAGTTCGATCTGCGGCTGTACGTGGCCGTGACCAGCATGGATCCACTACGCATCTACCTCTTCCAAGAGGGCATTACGCGCTTCTGTACGGCGCCGTATTCACTACAGAATCCCAGCAATCGCTTCGCTCATCTGACCAATTACGCCATCAACAAGGCCAGTGCCGGGTTCGTTGAGAACGCTGACGCGTATAGCGCCGACGCCGGCAGTAAGTGGAGTCTCGAGGCGCTTCTGCGGTCCTTGAAGACGCAAGGACTGCTTGAGAACCCGGAGACGCTCATGACCGAGATCCGAGCCATCGTGTGCAAGACCGTGATCGCCGCGGAGTCGCATCTCACGCCACTTACACACCAGTTTACAGGCAAGAAGACGGCGTGTTTCGAACTCTTCGGCTTCGACCTCATGCTGGACGCCAAGCTGCGACCGTGGCTCATTGAGGTGAACGTGTCGCCGTCGCTTATGGGCGGCTCGCCACTCGATCGACGCGTTAAAGGCCTGCTGCTCAGCGACATTTGCCACCTCGTCGGCCTCCAAGTACCTCTGGCGAGTGTGCCTCGCGATCGTTTACCGCTCGAGCTCCAGTCTCGAGCCTCGGCGTCTGCTGTTTCCTCCGCATCCTCGTCGTCTTCGGCTTCAACGCCGACTTCTCGACCGCTTCGACGCAGCAAAACCATGCGCACGACTCCGCAGAATCGCCAGCTGCATGAGCTCGTACTGGATTCGACAGTCGAGCGGTTCGACGCCACGCACTTGAGTCTCTTCGCTGCCAGCGACTGGGACATTGTGCGTGCCATGGACGACGAGATGGACCGTCGAGGCCACTTTGACCGCATTTTCCCGGCGTCAACAGCGGCCGAGACCGCGGTCTACACGCGCTTCTTCACCTGTCAACGATACGCCAACGCGCTTTGCGCCAAATGGCTGCAGACTCCACGTGCTGTGCGACTGCGACTGAGGCGACAACAGACCTTCAACGGCCGTCCAGCGCTCTCCGAAGCAGTGCAAGCGCGTAGAAGCCTCCTCATATCCCCCGGGAGATAGCCGGCCCTCTTCTATGCGTCCAAACCGTCGTCTTCCTCGCCTTGTTGACTGCTTCCTTCCTCCTCTTCTCCCTCCTCTTCCTCCTCATCTTCCTCGTCTTGTGGCTCGTCATCCGCTTCCTCATCCTCTCGATCCGCCTCCGTCATCGAAGCCAGTGACATGCCGTTCCCTCCTCCGTCTTCCGAGCCAAAGTGCGTCGTCTTGGCCTTCCTGGGTCGTTCGCCTGCCACCCCCAGCACTCCGAGCACCCTCGAGGTGGCGCTGTCTGTCGAAAGGGGCCCTCGCGTCCCCCGTCCAGGACTTGAGCCGCGATGCAGCCCGTGCATCACGTCCACCAAGCTCAGACTCTCCGTAAGAGCCATGGCAGTCTCGACCGACGGAGGCTGCGCCGTGCCCAGGATGGCGCTCAAGGCCGAGCCCGAGGGCTCTCGCGGCCCCATCACGATCTTCGAGGCTTCTCGGGTCGAGAACATGTTGCTCCGTCGCCCGGCCAGACCTCGATTCAGTATTAACGCCTCAGGCGGCAGCTCCAGGATCCGAGAACTGTGCGCCACCTTCAGCGCGACGGCCACTTGCGTCATTTTCCGCTGCAGCGTCTCGAGAAGCGCCGGAGACGGCAGTTCACTCAGCTGCATCGCGCGGTCTCCGCTGCTTCCTTTGGCGCTGTTGTAGCTGCCTCCGTCCTCGCTCTTGGGCAGTTCGGAGGGGCCTGCATCCGTGTGCAGCGTCTCCAGACAGCGCAGCATGATGGCTCGAAGCCGCGTGTGTTCCCGGCCTCGCTGCTCCCGCAACTCGTTATACGCCTTGATGCGGGACATCACTGTATGGACGCGCGTCTGCATCTCCCGCTCCTGCAGCTCACTGGCCTGGAGACCGCCTCGCACAATGGCGCGCTTGGCCATCTTCTCCGTGTTGACAGCGTTCAGCTCCTTCTGCAACGTGGCCAGCTCGTCGGCCAACGCCAGATTGGCCTTGTATCTGGACAAGAGCTGCTCCTCCGTGGCTGTGAACTGCTGCTCGAACGCGGACACGTCCGCGAACCCCAGCGAGTTCTGCAGCATCCGGAACGCCGTCTACATGCAGGAAAGCACACGCAAGACAGCACAAAGCAGGTGAGTAGGACCTCGAAAGCCTGTCGAACCCGTCTAAAGGCCACTGGTTCTCGTACGAAGTAGTCCAGCAGAGGTTTGCCATGGCTCTGGGCGTCGCCACGCTGGTCGTTGAAGACTGGCGAAGCCTTGTCGCTGCCACTGGGAGCCGCTGACGCCGTACTAGGCAGAAACTCCGCCAACGAGCCGTTCACAGCGCTCAAGCCGCCAGCTCCGAAGCCGCCAAGGCCTACGGTGGAGGCGTTCCGACGCGCCACCTTGCGCTCCTGTACGGCGCTCATGAGCTTCGCCACGTCCACGACCACGGCGTCCTCGGGCGGCAGTGTGAGTCGCTGCTCCTCCAGCTCCACCTCGGCGCGCCGCTCGAGCTCGCTGAGCTCCTCGGACACCTGGTTGCGCACCCCTTTGGCCGCGTGGATCTTCTCCTCCACGGCCTGCTTGGCCTGCGTCACGTCCTGGATGTCTGTCTGCAGCTTGTGCCGCACTTTGCGGAGCGACAGCAGCTCGTGCCGCACGCGGTCCACGTCCTTCCGCACCTCCTGCTGCTGCGTCACGAGCTTCATGAACTCCTCCTCGGCCTTGGACAGGCGGTGCTGCATGATGGACGAGCAGTGCGCCACCGCCACGTCGTTCTCGCGCACGGCGTTCACGCCGCGGACCTTGCGGCGCAAGCGGCCGGTCTCGGCGTCCAGCCGCGTCTTGGTGGCCTCCAGCTCCGCCAGCTGCTCCTTCATACTGCGGATCTGCGCCATGAAGGCCGCGTCGCTCTCCAGCAGGTGCTCCACCGTGCCTTTCACCGCCGTCTGACTCGCTGCCGCCGAGGCCGCTGCTGTCTTCTTGGTCTGTAGCTCGGCGATGGCAGGAGATGCCGTCATTGGCACGACGCTGCAGCTCCGCCGTCGCGTTTCCGAGGCCGTTAACGCTGGCGACAGCCTCTTGGCTGTCTTCACTACCTCGCCATCGCCTTGGCTGCTGTCCTCAGAGGTCGCGGGAGGCTTCGTGGAGCCGAAGAGCGTCAACCGACTCGCAGCTGGCGACGCTGGAGGCTTGCTCGTCCCGGACATCAGCACGCTCGTGCTGCTACTCTTGCCCAGACCTTTCAACGCCGCGATCTGCGCTTTCAACGCTGCGTTCGTGGCCTTTTCGCCGTTGTTGTCGGCTGTTGAAGCGCCTGGTTTCTTGAGATGTGGCGTGCTGGCGCTTGTTCTTCGCAGCGACGTCGGTCGCTGGCCTGACGGAGAGGAATAGGACGCCAGCAGGCCACGGACAGAGCTGTCTTGCCTCCAAGCAGCGTCTCCTGATAGCGGGAGGCCCAGTAAACTGGCGCTGCTGGCTCGTGGAGGCAGGCGCTTGCGGCGACGAATGGGCTTGTCGCTCATGTGCACCACGTACTGGTTCGGGTTGTCTGGCTGCGTCTCCACGTGGTCGATGACCCCCGTTTGCTGCAGCAGAGTCAGAGACTGGCGGTTGCCCAGTAGGAACTCGCGGCGTTTGCCCAGATGGCCGTCCAGTAGCGCGTTGTACTCCGGAATGCCGTCGGTCGACAGGAACCGCGTGGAAAACTGACGCGTCTACGCGTCGTCGCCTCTCTGTGGCTGCGTCATGACAGAAAGCAGAGGGAGCGGAGGAAGCGGCAGGTCGTGTCGGATTCCTCAGTCGCGTGGCTTCCAACCAGCCATGTCCCGGAGCTCCAGAGCGAGGAAGAGAGGACTAGAAGGCTGGTCTGGAGGCGACGGCGGTCAATGCAAGCCCAATCCACCGTGAAAACCACATCGCAGACCGCCGACAAGGCTATTTTTTGCGCATATATGGCTGGGAGAAGGCATGGCGATCATCTTTGGAGTGAACGGCAGGCAGGTTGCGCTCAAAATACTTCTATTGCGCCAGCCAAGGCAGATCGCAAGGCCCGCTTTCCGTCAGAGTTGACGCGTCAGTCCGCTGGCAACGACGGGATCTACGTGTACAGCACGCTCAACGAGGCCTTCGCGCTGTCCTCGTGCGTTGCGTTGGTGCTGTGGGACTGGAAGACCAGCGGCCGCTCTAAAGCCGCGAGCACCGAGGAGGAGGACGCGACCAGCGGCAGGAAGCTGCGAAACACCTCTCCAGACAGCGTGGAGACGTCTCGCAGACTCAGGAACACTCGAACGCGGCGCTTGCGGAGCTCGCCCTGTATGATAAAGATAGCAGCATTTTGTCAGTATGCTTACGTGAATAGGAGACCCAATCATTTCGACTCAGAGATGACTACTTACGTGGGTGAGCAGCGCCGCTGGGATGCCCGTGACGAACTGGGGCGTCTCCAATGGCCGCACAGGACACAGGAGCTTCAGCTCTTCAGTGACGGAGGACGACGACAGCATCCGCAGCTGCGGACTTGGCTCACTGGCGGCATATTGGTCGGCGTAGATGGTGGACAGCTGCGAGTCCAGACACACCAGCTCCTTCGCATCCACGTGCTCCTGCAGCTTGGCCAGCCAGACCCACGTGGCCGCCACAGGCACCTCTTGACTCACCAGCAGAGCCAATGTGTTCCCCGCCTCCGCTACATCCACCCCCTTCTTGGAGAGGAGAACTCCAGCTGATGGCACCGTCAGATCAGCCTGCAAGCGACACGGTTGCTATGGGATCCAACAACAAGAGACCGTCAGTTCTTGAGGCCTAAACAGACAGATAGAGAAGCAAATTGGACGCACGATGGACTGGTCCGTGGTCACGAGCGTCCCCACGGGCTCCCAGGTCGCCGCCAGCTCCTGGACGAAGCGCTGGGGACCGCCAGGCATCGCTACGATCAGCGTCTCCACCGCCACTGGCTCGACAGCTCCTTCCGCCTGCAACAGCTCACGCACAGGCCGACTCCACTGCAAAAGCACAGCCATCAGACGCAGGAGAGCAAGTCAGTCGTCCAGTATTCGCAACAAAGCGAAGGGAAACGCAGCGACATACGCGGAAAAGCGCCTCGCTAGGCGCCACGTCCGGCGCGTCCAGAGACGACGCATCGCCGACGCGTGAGCTGCCAAGAGGAAGAAGACAGAGACGCGACCGCAGGGCGGGGAGTGAGGAGGTGGAGTACCAGGTGGGGTGGAGGGGGAGCGGGGAGGACGCACCTGAACTCGCCTTCCTCGGCGAAGCGCAGCGATAAGGCCATGATGCTTGATCTCCTCGCTTCGATTCGCAAATCCAACAGTGCTGTTACTTTGGGCCCACGGGTGCCTAAAATACAGCGGTAGTTACCGGTACTACTGTGCATCCCGGTATCCGAAGGAACCGGTATTGTACCGTTGATTTTTGCACTTCAACATCGAGCTGCAATTACGTCTTGCCCTGAGAAACGATCTCGACTCAGCCTGGAGCGATTGTCAGCCTGCCCAACGCAGTTCTGTTCTTTGCTTCCGAGCCCCATCAACACGAAGTGGATGGAAGCCACAAGCACGTGGCGAGACACGAGGAATCACATGCATTGTGCCGTTTGGTTACCGCTGTGCTGCTGTGCCGCTGTGCGGCGGCCAGGTCTTTCGACGTACCCGCCAGAGCTCATTGCTTGACCATCTTGACCAGTTGTCGATCTCTATTCACGGAGCTTCTCCCATGGACAACGTCACAAGGCATCCCCTCTTTCCACCCCATTGCTCCAACAGCATCAAACACCTCCTTCAGAACCGCATAAAGCCAAATTCGTATCCACCAAATCGTACCATTTGTCGCCCGTGTTCCCGTCGACAAGCCGAACAGTCGACGCATCCGCGGTCGAGTCCACTTCGCAAGTCTGTGGTCGCCCTTCGAGCTCACCAACTCGTACTTCCCATCCTTTTCTCCCATAATGCCCGACCCATTGGAAAGCAACATTACACGATTTCTTGGTAAGGAAACCAGAAGCTTATCTTTTCGATTGAAGCTGACGTCAAGGTGCCCTTGTGAACCCTCTCGGTTTGTGGCCGTTGGACTTGCGAGGTTTGTGGGCCTAGAAGCAAACACGAAAATGCTGGGTAGGACAACTAGAGCAACGGGTAGCGCGACGTACTGACCGAGACAAACGGGTTGTTGTGGATGAGGCAGCCGATGCAGCGAGATGCACGAAGCCTGGCGTTACCGGCAACGAATAACGCTTGTGTCGTGCACCCGTCGACAACAGCGCAAGCAAGAAGAACAAACAGGAAATGTACGTGTATTGGCTGCGCTCTCTTACGTTCTAGCAAAAACAACAATCTAGCATTGGAACAAACGTGTGCATCTCAGGTCTTGGCACCTCCCCTCTGTTTACAGGAAGTACGAGCCGACCGCCACAATGGCAGCCGTGGCAACGCCCATGGCCCCCGCAATCTGCGAGGCACCACTCGAGCCAGACGCGCTCGCAGACGTCGAGGACGCGGTGGCGCTGCTCGAGTCTCCGGTCGACGAGGAGATCGTAGTGGTCGAGTCGAGCGATGAACCCGCGGTGCTGGTCGTGGAATCAGCAGCAGTCACTGCGCCGGACCCCGTAGCGCTCGCGGCACCGACAGTGGAGTCGATAGCACCGCTGCCTGCGGCTCCAATTGTGGCCGAAGTGGCGGCAGCGCCCGAGGCAGCTGTCGTAGTGGCCGTGGTTGCTGAGGCGACATCGGCACCAGAAGAGGCAGTCGACGTAGCGGTCGCGGCGCCCGTGGACGGAGCAACCGTGGAGGTAGCAGTCGTGGCTTGACCACTGACGCCGGCAACGGCTAGAGCGGCGATGACAAGGACCTGGAACACCTTCATGTTGACTGGTTGTTTGGGTGGGAGGTGGACAGGTGTAGAGTGTAGAGCTGGACTTGAGCACTGGAAGGCAAATGCGGGAATGAGGAAGCTGGGAGGATCAAATGCTTGCGCTTGCTTGTCGTGGCGGCAGAGTGGACAACGAGCGGAAGTGCCGCATGCAGCTCACCTGAGCAGAAAAATCAGAGTCGTGAACGGGAAAGGCGCCAGGTTTCATATGGCCTGGAGCAGCACGAACTCCATCTGTTTGAACCACGTCGGGAACGCCACCCCACCCCACCACACGTGGAAGAACCAACTGGAGGGCGGGAGACCAGCGCCTCCCACCAGACATGGCTGCCAATCCAAGCTGAAGGAAGCGCATGCTTGCTGTTCGAAGAACAGCTCAAAGGGAACGGTGCCCATGAACATGCATACCAACCTGGCATGTTTGCCAACAGCCAAAACGGCGCAACACCGCTGTCCACATTTCAGAAACTGTTCTGCAACAAAAGCAAATCGCTTTAAAGAACGAGATTTTCTATTGATTGTGATCTCACCACGATAGCTGCAACAGAAAAAAAAGGAGAAAAGTATCCAAATTGCGTATTTGAAACGCGGCAGGCGTCACACACCTTTGCCTTACAGGAAATACGAGCCCACAGCCACGACGGTAGCGGTGGCAACGCCCATGGCGCCGGCAATCTGCGAGGCACCGCTCGAGCCAGACGCGCTCTTAGATCCCGAAGACGCAGTAATGCTGCTCGAATCCCCAGTCGACGACGACACCGTGGTGCTCGAGCCCATCGACGAGGCCGTGGTGGTGGTGGAGGAGCTGTCAGTCCCCACCGAGGCGGAGCTGGCCGTGCTCGCGCCAACCGTCGAGTCCACTCCAGTGCTGCCAGTAGTAGTGTCAGCGGTGGCACCGGTGGTGTCCGCACCTGAAGTTGCGGTGGAGGCGGCGGTCGTGGCGGCACCCGTACCCGAAGCGACCGTCGACGTGGTAGCTCCAGAGGTGGAAGCCGCCGTGGACGCGGTCGCGGGGGTGGCTTGGCCACTGACACCAGCAACGGCTAGGGCAGCGATAACGAGGATCTGGAAAACCTTCATGTTGGATGTAGCTGGGTCGAAGAGGGCTGGGGAGTGGAGAGGCTTGAGCTCTTGCGCGGAAAAGTGGAAGTGAGAATTCGGGCAAAGGGCGCGAGAGGCTTCCACAATCTCTGGGCAGACTGGCGAGCAAGAGCTGGAGGCCATGTGCGCGGGGGG
>MBAC02003270.1:0-29865 GCA_001712635.2 Nothophytophthora sp. Chile5 | reverse complement strand
GACTGTCGGGCGAGAACCGCCACACGCACCATGTGCTGCCCACGGACCACCAGGCTGAGCGCACAGACCGCTGCAGTGACGCCACGGACAACTCGTACGCCAACGCCATGGCCAACTTCTTCGTGACCTCCAGCGCCAGTCGATTGTGACGCGCCTGGCCGACCAATCGACCAACCGACGACCTCGTCGAACGAGCTGCTAACTTGCTGTGCACTAGGATTCCCGTATTTTTCTTAATAAAACCGGTTCGATAAGCAACGACTGAGCAAGTGAAAGGCGCATCAGCGTTCAGAGGCGCTCGACGGCACAGGCTTCCAGGGTTCAGCATGACTGACGTCCGCCCGTTTCTCATACACGACGCCTCTTCCAATCATCCGACCGTCAAGTGTCGGGCGACACCCATAGCGATACCCATAGATAAGTGGCAAGTCGCGACCCCAATGCGGGCTATTCCAAGCGTCGAAGACAGCAAGAAACTTCCATTCCCACCACGTTCCGTCCGGTTGTCGCGTTCTTATTTGACGGCTCCGAACCCACCACGGTCAACCATCCAGTCGTATGTTGTTGTCGTGACGCTGCAGTGTAGATAGCGAGCCGCCCTCTGTTTTGCACGGGCGATAGCGCAATCTGCCGAGTCCATTGCAGGCGAGATGCCCGTCTCGTCCGTGGCAAAGCGACGGCTGCGTCGTGCCGCGCCCGTGATCGCGTCGGCCGCCGTGGTGATCACGCTAGTCCTCTGCCTCATCATTGCTAAGTCCAACGACGTCTACACGGGCGGCCTCGCGTGGCCCTACTTCTCCGATTTGGGGCGAGGTAACGCACTGCTACACTCGAGCCCTCAGAGACCTTGACAGTTGATGGATGGGTTGACCTTCGTGTGTATGTCGTGACCTCCAGATTCCCCTGGGTACGAGGTCTTCTGCGTGGGGCTCTCGATTGTGGCGATCGCGTTGACTGCCACTTGGTACTTCAATTATCTATTCCAGTGCTCGGCATCGACCAAAGCCACGCAGCTCGGCCACGTCTCGCGCGTCGTCGGATGGGTCTCCACAACCTGCATGGTGATCGGCATTCTCTCCACCATTGGCCTACCAATCCTCGTACGAGAGAGATGTTGCAAACCTCGCCCTGTGACCACCGTTTCTTTCTTTGACAGGGTCTGACGCCTTCCACTCGTGATGTCGCTGCCATCCAGGCCTTCTGTAGCACGGCGTCGTGTCCTTCCGTGCACAACAACGCGGCCTACTGGTTCTTTCTGCTGGAAACCGTCGCCGTCCTGCTCAATGTACGTCTCACGTCTCGTACCCCTTCCTGGTCCTCGTCCGGTTCGATCGTTGCTGACCTTGTTGCACTTCTTGCTGTGCTGAACACGCAGACTTGCGTTAGCCACCGACTCGTTCGAAGTGCTGAGCGCTCGAAGTCACGCGTCGGAGCCGTCCAAGTGATCTGCGATCTCGAGGAGACCGATCTGGACGTGTTCATCACGGCTCTGCGCCGTACCTTCCGCATCCAAGCGGTCTGCACCGCCTTCTTCTTCGTGACCTTCCTCTTGTACTTCCCCATTGGCCTCGCCATCATCCAACCGTTCAAACGGCTCACCATCCTCCAGGTACTCCCTCTCCTTTAATCACAACTCCATTCGCGGAGCCATCAGCTCACAGCTTGCCTATCATCCTTGATCTAGTGCTTGGAGCGGAACTTGGGCGAAACCTACTGCACTGGCACTATGAAGTACGACGCCGTGGACACCAAGCTCTGGAATTATGGTAAGCTTACGATACACCGACTCCGTGTTTCTCCCTCAATGACGCTCCTTTGCTGATCGATGGCTCTTACAACAGAGGACGATTACTCAGCCACGCAGATGCGAGCGGCGGCGCAACTGGCCTGCATTTTGACGCTCGTGGGGTACTCCATCTCCTTCTTATCGCATGATGTCTTGGTCGACCGCGGCCGGATGGCCACGATGGAAGCCCCGATCGAGACGCCCAATACTGCCAGACACTTCTGCGCCATCCCGATCCTCGCGTCACCTGGCCGGGAGTAGTCGACCAGTTTGCTATAAACCCCAAAGCATCACTCCAGCAACGCTCGCCCGCACTCAACTGCCACACCCTCATGCTGCTAACTCAATGACATCGTTGGTCAGCCACTCAGCTATCCAGCGCTCGCACTAACTTGTACCAATTTGCATGATGGTGCACGGGTGGGGAAAGTCCATGGAAACAAGCGTACTCCGCGACAGGAAAGCGCGACACGAGCCAAACTGGTTCAACCCGTACAAGCGAGGGCGGTGAACCACGTCGCTTAGACTGGTGGAGACCCAAGCCGATGAAGTCCGGTCCGTCATCTCGTGCGCTAGCATCGGCCGAGTCAACAGTGAATGACGAGCACGCGCTGCGCTTACCACGAGAAATATGTTTTGGAATACATCCCACTGCGTAGCGCTGGTACGCAGCCGCTCGATCTATTGTCGCGGGGCTAAACAGCGGACGCGTTCACCGTCCAAAGCTCGGGCGATCGCCCCATCTCTCCAGCAACGTCCTTGCACTTGGTTGGATAGGGTAGTACAACGCGGGCGAGGATCTCCAATCCACAACCGACATTCACATCTCTTTCCACCCCAGATCGAGCATGACATCGGCGTGTGGGCTTAGACGCTTCGAAGCGATCAGCTTGTCCAGTCGCCGATGCAGCGAGTAGCCGTGTAGAGCGAGCTCTGTGAATCGAACGAGCGTTCTGCATGGACTGGCAAGCGCGCGCTTCGTGCTGTCGGAAGCGTCGGCAACAATACCCAGGAATTCGGCGTCGCACCACAACGCATCTTCCTCGATCTTCGAGGATGGACCCGCGCGCTCAATGCGGCTCCACAGCTGCCTGTAGGTGCGCGCAAGCTTGACCTTGTGGCCCACGTCTGACTCGGAGCTGCTAGTCGCTATCTGCTTCATCTCTGCAACCACCGATTCGGCGCCTTCTCGTGCCGCCAGCACAGCGCCAGCTCGCGTATCGTGCACTGCGGCTTCCTCTCGTCCCTGACGACTCCCCTCGACCAGCTTCTCAAGCTCGTCGACAACTGCGATGATCTCGATCCGCTCGCTCGGGTCGTACTTGCACATCCTCTCCACCAGACCCCACTGGGCGTCGGTGCACTTCGATGGCCTTAGGGGAATCTTGCGGTGATCTTTCACGTGATATAACACCGCCCCGTCAGGAATGTCTCCCCACGGATATGATGATTTTTTCTTGTCGACCACGCGCATTGCCTGAATAATGCACATGCCCAGCGAATACACGTCTGATTGAGGCGACGCGTCCTTCGGGCCGTCGCCTAAACACTCCGGTGCTACCCACTGCACGGCGCCGGATATCTGTGCGCGCCCTTCCGAGTTCATCATCGAACTGAGGCCAAAGTCCGTCACTTTGGCGCTTCCGTCGTCACCGATCACGATGTTGTCTCCCTTCAAATCACCGTGGGCGATGCGGCGCTCGTGCAAGTACTGGACGCCCAGAGCTGCCTCGTGCAGCATTCTCCATAATCGGTCAGGGTGTTTTTCGAGGAACTTGACGAGCGTTCCGTGCTTCGCGTACTCGCACACGAAGAAGGGGGCGCCGATGTGGCACGCACCAAAGAGACGCACGACGTGAGGGTGACTCAGTCCGTACCAGAGCTCCAGTTCCCGCCGGAACATTCGGAGCGCTTCCCCTCGTTTACCCTGCCGCTCCGGATTCTCTGACGCCGACGCAAGGGTAGACGCCATTGACATTGAGGTGGAAGCAGACATTGCCCACCCGCTTGCGGAGGGAGAGTTGGCATCGCCATCGAGCTTCACTTCCTTCACCACCACCTCCGAATCCAGCCATTTTGCTGTGCGGACTCGACCAAACGACCCCGCTCCAAGCTCACCGGCCCTTGCGTTGGTTTGGAGTTCCGAGCGCGGAATATAGTATGCTGGAGTGACCGGCAGCATCGCCGCCATGTGCGTTTGGTCAGCGATGGTCTGATAAGCTTGTGTGATGGTCGAGAGCTGGTCCCCGGTGTAGTCACCGGGGTGAAGGTCAATTTCGGCGCGCAGAAAGCCGAGAAAGGTCGACCAATCATTCTCTGATGTGAGGAGGCGTCGCTGTCGCGATGGAGACTGGCACACCTTCAGCAACTTCAACACATACGCGTCGAAATGTTGTGCACGCGCCTGTTGCCACCGTTCTTCTCTGTCAGTGGGAATGTTTGCGAGTTGATGGACTGTCTCCCACAACACGCCAGCTTTTCGGTGAAAACTGTGCGCTGCAAGGACGGCGTCTCGGGTAGCCATCAGCTGATTGACTTGATCTTGCCGAGCTGACGCGCGAAGAGCAGACCGAAACTCGAGGAATGCCTTGTTGTAGTGTTGTGTAAGTACGCCGCGGCACTTGGGTTGCCCGAGTTGTTCGTGAAGTGCTTCGAAATCGTAAAGGATATAACGATCAATATCGTTCTTGGCGAGACCGTCGAGATCGTTGAACGCATTTTCCTCAATAAGATCAATTCGCGCGCTCTCTCGTCCACTAGTGGCGCTCGGCTCCGGCTCCGGTTGAAGTCGAGCGAGTTTTGCTTTCTCCCTCGCAACAAAGAACTCCAGCGTATCTGCCACTTTTGACACGAGCAAGCGCTCGTCCGGCGAACTGGCGCACATGCTCTTGATCAAGCTCCATTCGTCCTTCGCGAATCCCCTGGGCTGCCCCAGAAATTGTACTCCGTACTCGGTAACCTGCTTGAAGACGTTGTCCTCGCTCTTTTCGTATTTCCAGGGTACGGCTCCCGAGACCACTTCAAGAATGCACATCCCGAGCGAGTAGATATCCGATGAAAACGACGCTGGCGACCCCCGCAACCTCTCCGGCGACTGCCAACGCACAGGCCCCATAAAGCCACTGGAATCGGGTGACTGGTCGATGAGAGTCGAGCCACTCACGGCGAAGTCGGCAAGCTTGGCTTGTCCATCACTACCGACCAGTATGTTGCTGCCCCGCAGATTCCCGTGGATGATCTGCCTCTCGTGGAGGTAGAAGAGACCCAACGCTGCCCCGTGAAGAAATTTCCACGGCGTCCGATCCTTCGGGTCGCACGCGGCGAGGTACTCAGTTACTGACCCGTGGCGCGCGTGTTCGCGCACAAAGAAGTAGTGGCCCCTGTCGCATGCTCCGTACAGTTTGATCACGTTGGGGTGTCGTAGCTGGTGCCACTGAGCCACTTCCTCTTGGAAGCTCGTGCTGGCCGCGTCCGGTACGAAGAGCTTGACCACGACGTCGGCGTCCAGCCATTTGGCGCGGAACTCACCGATCCCAACGTCGCCAATGCCTTCACCATTCGCGCCTTCCCGCAACTCAACGTTCGTGGGCGAGATGGCCCAGCTCGGTAGTTCTCCATCGTGCAAGGTGTTTGCTCGCGTCTCGTCAAATAGTACTTGTTCATACTGAACAAGCAACTGCTGGATGCGGCGGTTGCCCTTGTCCACAGCTATCGACATAGCCGTTTGGCCCTTCTCGTTGCGGACGCAAAGGTCGGCGCCGTGCTCCAGCAACGTGCGTGCAATCTCCACCTGATCTGCCTCGGCAGCCTGCATGAGCGCTGTCTCCCCGTTCCTCCCGGCGAAGTTCAAGTCGGCGCCGAGTTCAATAAGACACCGCATGACTTGGATGCGTCCAGTAGTGGCTGCTGCGACCAGGAGGCGACTCGCTTCTCTTCTAGGCGCTTCCAACTCCGCCCCTTCGGCCATGAGGAACTGCATCGCCTCGACATGCCCATTCTTCGCGGCCAACAGCACTGCGGTGTCGACTGAAGGGCGCCTACCATGAAGCCGCTCTCGAAGCCTCTCCCGAATGGCCGACGCGTTCAGATCGGCGTTGGCCTTCAACAAGCATTGGAGGACTTGGATATGGCCATTCCAAGCAGCCAGCATCAGCGCTGTTGTCCCTTCTCTAGTCGTCTGATTCACGGCGATCGAGCGCTTGGCGAGCAACAGCTGAACTGCGGCAACCTTCCCTTTCTCCGCCGCAAGCATCAGCGCCGTTCGCCCGTCGCTGTCGGCAGCATTCACGTCCGCTTTATGCCTCAACAAGAACTGCGTCACGTCAGGGTTCGCGCCTTGGACCGCCTTCATGAGCGCCGTCTGTTTGTTGTTAGCGTCCGCGCTGTCGATATTGACGTAGTGATTGCCCAGAAATCGCGTCACGCGGTGGAGGTCTCCAGAATCCGCGGCCTCCAGGAAATATCTCTCGTACCGATCCCCCTCGTCCTCACATTGGTGGCTGAGCTGTGGCGAGTGCGACTCGGGAATCCACTCGTCGCCGTCCCAGGCGCATTCTCTTGGCGAGTAGTTCGAAGAAGAACCCGAGTCGAAAGGAATGAAGGAGGCCGAAGACGACGACGACTCGCTTCGCTCGCGGGCGCCACCGCGTAGCTTCGGGCCGCGTCCGCGCTCCGTCTGCCAGTCCGCCTGATACATGTAGCCCTCCTCCATGCCGGCAGATTCCGTACTGGCGCGGATGCCCTTCCTCCTGTGGGGGAGGGAATTGAAGACTGACACGTGCAGGTCCAGCAGGAAAAGCGCATACGTGCGTGCCACTCTAAGCCTTCTTCTGGGTGGAAGCGACTGGTTCTATAGTACCGGCACCGGCGGCTCATCGTCTCGCTTCCCGCCACAAGCCCACGTCAACCAGGACTTTAGAACATCTCCACCGAGAATGCACTTGATTCACTGCACATGTACATGTGCATGTACTTTGGCGCATGTACTTTGGCCAATGCACAAACAACGGCTTTGGTTCTCCTTCGCAGCTAGCAGTCAACGGGATCTACAGGACTCGAGGCCCGCCGGCTCGCCTGGTCTGGCCGACTGATGGACCTCACCGTGGTCCACTTGATTCCGCAGGGGGACTGTGCCCGAGTGAGGAGCTGTGGAATCTGGGGTTTCATGACAATGGTGACTTGCTGCGGCCCCGCGGGGGACATGGCCACTGAAGTTCAAAGCCTGCATATCCATTCAGTCGTGAGTTTACCTCTAGCATAACGGGCTGCTGACCGACTGCAGAACGCCGTCTTCTGAGGCAGTTCGCATCCACTACCGCATGCGCTTGATCGAAGCCGCTCCACTCGTTGTCCGACGGCGGTTGCCTCCCAAGCCGCGACTGCGCTGGTTGAGCCGGCGGGTTACGCCACATGCTTCCATGATCACCACGCAGTTGTCTGTTGGACTCATGCGTCCCTGAAAACCTGGCGTGGCCAGCCGCTGACATGTAGTCGCGATGGTCGTCCTCGGGTGGGATCCAATGGCGATGCGGCCCTGGATTCTCGTGATACCGAGCAGGTGGCGATTCCCATCTCGGCTCCGATCGCTGCCGTTCAAGACCGTTCTCGCGACAACCGCGGCCGCACATTGCGCGACCATGAAGTAGCTGGTGGGGAACGCCCGGGTGGCCTGCGCTCGAAACTGCGGCTGCGTCGCGGGTGTCGACCCCGTTCTTGACTCCGATCGGAGCTTCACCCACGCTCGCGACTATGATTTCGTCGCATCGAGCCCGTGTCTTCTTGATTCCTCACTGATACTGACGCGGGAATTCCGACCGCAGCCAGGATATTGGGCTCCGAAAACTTGTTGATTCGGACTTCCAAGACTTCCTTCTCCTCTTCTGTTGGCTTCACTTCTCCGGTTTGGCCGCACTCATGGGTTCCAACGGTCGGTTCCTAGCCAGCTGCCTTCCCAGTCGGGATGGTCTCACTGAGAAACCCAAGCAACGGCGGCATCAAACGTTCCCTTCGTCCAGGGACGAGAGAGGTTGGGACGAGTCATCCCGCTCTCCAGATTCTCACCTATAGTGAGAAGCTGTTGTTGACCTCCCAGCGCCAGCCAGTTTGACCTCGCCATTCTCCAAGACTCTGAGAAGCCCGCAGCCCACCTCCCCAAGATGAACTTCACACCGTGGGCGTTGCTCGTGTTCGCCGCTGTCGCTGTTGCCAGCACAGGAGCCGCCATGTGCGACATCGTGGCGCTCTCGAGACTGCTGGTGAATGGAAACGTGACCACTTGCAGCCGGAACACCGGCTACAATCTCGCGAGCCTGCCTGCCCCGACGGACGCCCAGATATCCGCCCTCTGCACCAGCGACGCGTGCATGGGCGTAGTGACTACAGTCACGCAGATCGCTCCGCAGGAGTGTACTATTGGGTCCCTCCGCCTCTACGCCGACGTGATTGATCTCCTAAAACAGCGCTGTGGCCGCGCGTCAGGGTCGATGAGTGCCGTTGGATCGGGACCCGGCTCCGGCTCCTCCGCGGGCGCCATTGTGATCATCACGTCTGGTTCCGGGTCTGGCTCGGCTGCAGACGTTGGCATGTCTGGATCAGCAGGTACAGCCTCGGGTTCGGCGGCGGTGTCTCCAGCGAAGACCGAACCTCCAAAGACTAGCACTCCACGTCCGCAGCCCACTACGTCCACCCCCAAGCCCACTTCTGGAACTGGCAACGCCGGAGTTGACGCACCCGCTCTGTCGACGCTCACTGCTGCTCTGGTTCTGGCCACGGTGGTTGGCGCGATCTTGTAAAGCGTCCAGACGGAAGAGAGCAGTTCTGCTCGCAATCAGTTGTTAACACCACGACAAGAGACAATGCAGATACCCACCAAAGCTTTTTTTCGTTGCGTACATCGGATTGAAGCTCGCTGTTTGCAGGAAACCTGCGAATGACCACAATACAATAGCCCCATTCACCGCCGCAAGTCTCTTGTCCTTCCTTCACCAGTCCGTCCATGTTGAGTAGTGAAGGCTGCATCATATTTCATGTTCACCTCCCGTACATTGTCGCTCTAGGCATTCGAGGAGTCATGCTGGAGCTGGATGAGCGCCACTTCCGTGCGGTCGATCGCTGATTGCACGCGCTCCGTCTGGAACGCATCGGCGGTGAGCATTAAATAGGGTTCGCCCTCCATTTCGAGCCGCAAGAACCCAGCTTCTTCCAGCAAGTCGACAGCTCCCGGTACAGCCACCAATTTGCTCTGGATGGCCGTGTTCGACAAGCGGATCTTGCGGAACTTCTCCTCCTACAGTGGCAAACAAGCAATCATATAAGCACAAGGGTCAATTAGCAGATAAATCAATTGGTAACCGATGGGGTTTCGTCCTCCCACCTGCGGGTTTTGCACGACGTTGCTCAGGATCTTGACGAGAGTCTCGGCCGCAGCGATCGCACGCGGCGGGTCCTGTCGAAGCAGCACGTACACTGCACCGTTCTCACTGGGATTGTGAGGTGTTGCAACCGCAGGAATCGCTGGAAACGGCGCTGGAGGCGGCGCGAAGCTGCTGTCCATTGATGGAGGTGGTGGGGGTGCCTGACCCGCTCCAGAGCCGATGGAATTCATGGCAGAAGTCGCTTGCGTTGAGGAAGAGAAGGTGGCCGCGTAGGGGTTGAAGCCCATCTGCTCGTGCGCCTTCTGCAGCTCACGAGCCTTCACCTCTTCGTTGGACAGCAAGGTGGGCGGTGGGCCTACGGCTATCGGCGGAGCTGGCGCAGGCTCCGTGTATTGGAAATGTGCTTCCCGGTCCTCGTCTTGCTGCAATCGCGCCTTCCGCGCGTTCGTCACGCGCTTCTCCCACGCGTTGCCACGCTGTTCCACCGCCTTTTGCTGCATCAGCACCAGTCAATTAACCCACGCAATGGCCAAATAGCGTGAGGACCCGTTGCCAGCGCGTCGGTAGCTAGTAAATGCAAGCCAAGCGGAGGAGAAGACCGACCTGCAGCTCCCGTCGCCGCGCCTGCTCCTCCTCCGAGACCGGTGGAGGCTTGCTGTGGCCGAAAGAAGGCAGCTATTCATCCGCATATACGCACAACACGTGGAGAAACGTCAAAGAAATGAAGCCTTTGCTCGGATGGAATGGATGTGAATAATTCCAGCGTAACAAATAATAGCAAAGCAACCTGTACAGCAATCATTTCAGTACAGTGCTATAATCCACACTTGTACGCGTACCTTGCTAGCGAAACCAGTGGACGCCGCGGCAGCTGGAGAAGCCGATGCCGCAGCGGACTCCCCGCCGCCGAGAACGTTGCCGTCTCCGCGGAAGGCCGTGCGCTTGTTGGTCATCTTGGCGGCGGCCTGCTTGGCCTCCTCCTTCTTCTTCTTCAGCCAGTCCATCGCTGGTGCTGGGCTTGCTTTCTGTTTAACCCCTTGAGCCCGGAGCTGATTTTTCCCCCCCATCGGCCTCAAGAATCCTGTATGTCCGGGTAAGGGTTACAATACTGAAAACAAGTTATTTTGGTATCTTGTATATTGGATAGGCGTGGATTTGCACAAAATAAACCTAACCGTGGAAGTCAGAGCTCGTGCTAATCTTGTATATCCATCTTACGCTGCGGCCATGCCTAAGCCAGGATACATAATAGAGGGCTAACCTGTATGTTGGGTTGTAAGGACGGTCCACTTTGGTGATAAAGGCGTGACAGTGTGGCCAGAACCTTGAGCTGGCAGTGCAGAGCAGCTACGCACAAAGGGAATACAAGAACAGATGCCAACAAACGCAGCGATGTGCTGCACCGATTTTATTGAACGACTGACGCAAATGTTGCTTACTCGGCGGTACGCGCTTGTTTTGGCTGGTGGGGGCCATCCCCCGTGGTCTCATCACTTGATGACGCACTTCCCTCGTCTCCCTCTCCTTCTTCATTCACCGGGCGAGCTCCTGGTGTCCGCGCGCGAATCTTCCGCTTGCTTGCTTTCTTGGGAAGCAACGTACCGTTCCGCCACGCCTTGTGCCAGATCTCGAAGCAGGACATCGCGGAGCCATTGTGAGCGTGCCGCACCTTGTCACAGAGGAAGACACGCCAGGCCAGCGGCTTCTTGGAGGGGTTCGGTAGCTTGCATTCGCTGCAGTAAACGGAAGAGTCACCGCCGCGAGCGTTGTCAGTGCCCTTGAGAAGCGAGCAAACCTTGCAAGCTCGAGTGCGTCGCTTCCGGCCCTCCCCATTGTTGCCAGGACGCCATTCATCATTCTGAAGCGGCTGGTGAGCCGCCTGCCGATTCGACACGCGATCTAGCGCCTTGGAATGTGTCGGTTGCAGACTTTCATTGTTTCGCAGCGCCTCCCAGTCTTCCTCGCGCAGCTGGCAAAGCTCTAGATGAAGCTGTTTCATAAATTTCACGTGGCTCACCTTTCGTAGGTTGACGGAAGCACGGCGAGCGTTGTAGACGATGTATGAATTGATGATGGCGAGATCCACAAGCCCGAGAAACAGTGACTTGTAGTACTTCTTGTACTTGATGCAAAGCTGTAGCGAATACCTGCAGCATGTATCGTACAAGATTAGTTGCGGTAGTAATGTGTCCATACAGGATAACGGCACTTACCGTTGTAAACGCAATTGATCGTGTACATCGACGCCGCCCATGTAGGTCTGGTAGTCTTTGACAATCCGAGGGCAGACAACTTCGGTCTGCTCACCAGTCATCTTGTCTCGACGCACAATGCGATCCATCTTCACACTACCGCCAGTGCTCAGCATGTGCACCGCACGCGTATCCCACCAGCGCATCACTCTCATGTCTGGAACCTGCACGGCGTCTGACACTATGAACGTTCCTCGCTCAATGTTTGCTGGGCGGTTCTTCGGGATCTTGGGCGGCTTCTTTGTCTCTCCTTTCTTCTTCTTCGGTACCAGTTTCATGCTCAGCCCTTGTCGGTCCGTTCGCACGGTCCCGATTGAATAAAATCCCATCGTCAGCAGCTGCAACGACAGCGGAATGGACGAGTAGAAGCGATCCGTGACGACAAGTCGCATATCGCCATTGGGCGGAGCAGTGGGGCCGAATACCACACGCAGGTTTCGAACGACTGCTGTAGGCCCTGTTTTGTCGTCTGTCGAACTTGTGGTGCCAGCTCTCTCTTTCTTTCCGCAATAGACTTCGAAACTGTACAATACAACATAGAGAAGCAGTTAGCTTGTAGGAGGCATGATAAGGGGACTTTAGAGCCAAAAAAAAACCGGACGAGTCCGAAGACACGTCCGCATGCGTACCGGATGCAGTAGGCCGTGGTGGAGCAGCACAGCATGAACAACTTGGTCCCCCACTTGTGCGGCTTGTCCTTCATATACACGCGCATCCTGTTGAAAGTGGATCTTGAGGGCAGCATCGCTTCGTCGAAGGCCATGACAGCAGGCGGGATGAAGCCTGCAGCGAAGCGATCCTGCAGAGCTTCAATGATGGGGCGCAGCTTCCAGGCTCTGTCGGTAGCTGCACGCTCGTCGGAGTTCTTGCTGAAGTGGAGGTTGCGAGATAGGTGCATGAATCGATCGCGAGGCATGAACTGCCCGAAGCAGCCGCGAGGAATTGCACCCTCATCAGTGGTGCGCCAATGGTGCGCCAACTTCTCCTTGTTTGGAACTATCGATCTCGCGATCAACAGACCGACAAAGATGCACAATTCTCTGGCAGTAATGTCCGAGGACTTCAGCACCTCAGCTCGAATCGTCTCTCTCAGCTTTCTCTTGAACTCTGGATGTTTCTTTTCGCGGGCCACTTGCTTTGCGTGTTGACCTTCCACCCGCTCGTCGAGTTTCTCCATGAAGTACGAGTTGCTCTCACTAGCGATGAATTCCCAAAGTTCAGGTTGCATGAAGTAAAAGAACGCCCCCGACGGCGTCTCTGCTGCTTCCAGCGCCTTGGCAGTGGGTCCCGACTCGCCGGAGTACAAATTGGGATAGTCTTCACGCAACGCCGACGCCGGCCGAGCTTCGTATGGTGTCATGAGATAGTCGTAAGGCCTGTGTGTAACCAAATCGGACCACCCGTTGTCGCCCATGTCCTTCAAAAACGAATCCGTCACCGTACCGGAAGCGACATTGGCCATTCCTCCAATTGCAGCAACCAATTCGTTGTTGAAGCGCAGCTCTGGCGGAGCTGGTACCACCACAAACTGGTCTGGTAAAGCGTCTACAGACTGGTCGTCGTCATAACCGTCATCGTTTTCAGCGTCCGACTCGAATGCCGCAAATGCGCGTGGGTCGTCAGTAGAGGCAACGAGGTTGACATCTTCAACATTGAATACACAGTATTACAAGTTAGATACGGGGTGCAAACATTTATATACAAGTTAGACCAACCTGTGGTAAGATCAGCAAAATATCCGGGGTCTTCCTTTGTCTCTTCGTCCACCTCAACAGCCGAATCATCGTTTTCGTCATCGTCTGCATCCACATCCGCCGACTCATCGCTACTGGCGCCTGCCTCGCCAAAGTCGAGGTCAAGGTTACGACGACCAAGAGGCGAGTCAGCTACATGATAACCACAATAAATACACGATTAAACCACGCCCATTTACCGGTAATCTTGTACCATACAATATCGTACATCGTGAGCTTGACAGTGAAGCGTCCTTGTCGTGGTCTTCTTCATACGTGGTGTCATGAGGAGATACGCCCTCGATGATGTCACGCGTCTTCTCGGCGTTCGGGATTGAAGATTGTACGGCTCGCGGTAACACTGTGGCAGGTAAATGCTGAGGCGAACACTGAATGCTCTGAGCGGAAGCCTGGGCGGGATAAACTACGACATGATACACACTTAGATGAAAGCAAACGTGAAGCATACAATGCACAAGAATCATACCTGACGTCGCGGCTGACGTGGGGCTCTGCACATGCTGCTGGTCATTTCTGACACTTGCAGCATTCGATGTCACATTGTGTGTTGCCTTCGTTTTCGCCTTGCCGGTCGCCTTCGCATTCCCGGCCGCCGTCGCCTTGGTGCTGGTCACCTTCTCCTTCGCCTGAAGCTCCGCAAACGACGCCAAATCATTAGAACAGGGAACAACAAGTCTTCGCGCGCAAGAAGCAGCCTTACCGAGGTCGCGCTTGTCGAGATACAGCATCAACTCGTCCTCGCCGACAAAGTAGTCTTTTCCGCGGACACCCTTCTTGGTTTTGCCGGGTTTCAGGTAGGTGAAGTCGTTTGAAAGCCCCGCCGGCCTCTTGGAGTCCCATCCTGCTCTCTTTAGCTCCCGCCAGCGTGCTTGGAACGCCATTTTGCGCGGCAACGAGGGGTTCTGCGTCTGGACAGGCGATTCTGAAAGTGAGAGGGAATGGGTGGCGTCTGCTTCGTACCTGCAATATTGTATATGTGATATGTCGGCACGAGATCCATACCTTTCAGCTTTTATACTGAAACATGACCGTTCGAGAAGTACCATTTATGTTTACTGTGGTATCTTTCGGGAGGGAGAGGGTAAAGCGCCTACCCCTTGTTGACTTCAACTTTGTAAGGACCCATACAAAAATCAAGTATACGATTGCTTATCGTGTACGGTCCACGTTAAGCTTTTTCTCGTAACGTGTAAGATACAGGCTCCCGGGCTCAAGGGGTTAACAGGACGACGAGAAGGAAAAGCGTAACCCGCAGTGTACCCTCAAACGGATCGGGGTATTGCAGAAATTCGACAGAAGTCCACTGAATGCAACCAATTCAGTGGAAAAAAACACAATTTGTATTTTTCTGTTAAATTTGTGCATACGGAAGCCCCTTGAAAATTTCGCGACTCTTCACTAGTAACAGATCTCCTCATTTCCTCGTCGGTCTCTCATCCCTCACTTTCCAATTCGCTGCCATGGCGTCCCCACTCTCCAGCACCTGCCGAAGACCTCCCGACGAGGATGTTCCTCACTCGCAGACATCCGACGACGAGAGTCAGCAGCTGACAAGTCGTAGCCGGCTGCACGAAGATATCGTACCGGACTCGCAAAGTCGTTCTCACTCGGATTACGCCTTTCCTCCACGCAAGCGCCAGCGGCAAACAACATGATGGTCCGTGCTACGTGGTCGCGTTCGAGAGGCTATGCAACAAGTTGGCGTTCTCGTTTTCGTTAACGGGGACAATCCCAATGCATGTCTTGAAGTACGACTGGGTGCAGTTTTTTGCTGGAGGAAGATCGCGTGGATGGCGCTGCGGCAGTTCTCCAGAACCGACAGAGGCAACTTGGAGAACGTCTTGGATGCACTAAAAACCTACACGAAAGAAGACCTGCGCAATGAAACTGATCGCGATACCCGGGCTCGAAATGCAACAATCGACGACGGGCGAGTTGATGAAATGCTTTCTCGCGTCGCAGCCCATGTCTTGTGCGGGCACGTCCGTGAATATCGTCCGCTGCTGGCTAAACTATCCACCGACCGCTGTCGTCAACTTGCTGAAACGTTTGACGCGAGACGGTTGAACACGCTAGACCCAGCCGTTGACGTGTTGAACCCGAAGCCATGGTTTCAATTTCGGACTCAAACGAATGCAGTCCGTCAGACGCAGTCGCTGCAAGCTCTTGACGGCTTCGATCATACTAGGACGTGGGCGTGTGATGAAAACGTGCACGGAAGCAAGCGCGAGGCGTTTGATACGAAGGCGCAGCGGGCAGCAGAACTGTCCAACATTACGGGCACAATCAACGTCCTAAAGTGCGATGCCTCGACTCACGCAGACGACATTGACGCCGCGGCAGCTTTGCGCAATGAAATCAGTTCAAAAGACAAACTGATGTTCCGACGCATGCGTAAGTACCGATTGTATCCAACTGCTGAACAGCGCAAACAACTTCTGCAATTTATGGGCACGTGCCGCTACACCTACAACCTGGCCGTTGCGCATTTTCGAGCAACCAACGTATCAAAGGCGACGACCTTGAGAGATCTGTACGTGACGGAACTGTCTAAGAAAGAGCGAGTGTATCCGGAAGGCATCGGCCCGCCACCAAAGTGGGCCTATGATACGCCTAAGAACTTCCGATATAACGCGCTTCGCAAGTTCGAGACCAACGTGAAAAGCGCGTTCAGTAACAAGGCTAACGGCAATATCAGCAACTTCAACATCCAGTTCAAAAGCCGGAAGAAAGACGGGCGTTTCTTTCCGATTTGTGAAGATGCAAGCACTGCGAAGATAACGTACAGAGACGGCGAGTCAAGAGCGATGCTGTCGATCACGAAGATGAAGAACATTCCTATCCAGTGTGACCCCGGCCTCGAAATCTCTAATGAGATCCAGATCACCAACACCAACGGTCTTTGGTACGCTGTGATCCCGCAGTTCGTCCGTCCTAGTAACTACGTCAATTGTGGTAGAACTGTTGCGCTGGATCCCGGAGTGAAAGCATTTATGACGGGAGTCGATCTCGACGGAAACGCTCTTCACGTTGGTCGTGGGACCAGATAGCACTTGGACCGGTATCGAGCTCGCATCGTGGAAGCGCAACGAGAAATGGCCTTAATCAAGAACTTCAAGGGTCATCGCTCAGGCAAGGAGTGGCGAGCGTTCGCGAGAGCCAAGCGAGCGTGTTACTGCGCCACAGCCAAGCTGAGCAATTGAGTAAAGGAGATGCATTACCAGATGTGTGCTTTCTTGACGAAGCGATACGATACCATCATCCTACCGATTTTCAGCTCGATGGGCATGGTCAAGAAGAGCACCTCACGCAATCACTCGTTCAACAGACTGCTACTGGGCCTCAAGCAGTACCAGTTCCGAAAACTCCTGCAAGCCAAATGCGAGGTCATGGGCAAGTCGTTAATCGTTTGCTCGGAGATGTACTCGAGTCAGACGTGCGGCCGATGCTCCAGACTCCATTTGAAGCTCGGAAGTCGAGATGTGTTTGAGTGTCCTCACTGCCACTACACTGCCGGGCGAGATGTAAATGCGGCGTTCAACATTCTTCGATTCGTGTGCGCGGGGTCGCTGGCGGTCGACACCGTCTATCGATGATCGAGACCTCGCTTTCTTTAACTCGGGTTACAGCGAGTTGTCGACAGAGCTAGCTAGGAATAGCTGGCTTTTGTTAGGAAAACTGTAACGGATGCAGTGCGGTACAGTTCGTCCCCCCTCAACAGAACAGCCGCCCGCCTCGTTTTTTTAGAGAACGTGGGACGTGTACCCTCTATGAACCCCAAAACCAAATACCTGAGATATGCGCTAGATCTCTCCTGGCAAGTACGCCCTCACCGTCTCGCAATCGTAATTCCACCTGCAGCAAGTGCCAACCTGCAATATACAATGCTTCTAAATCTATCGTTGACACCAATTCTGTCAGGTTCCATTTCCTCCATAAATCTTATCTCGCTCGTCGCCAGCAGCGGGTGGCACTTCACAAACAGCAAACAGCACGCACCACTGCATCAGTCTGCGCCGCTCGCTCTTCATCTCCATGTACGCGCCCGTGGCATTATCCTCCGGCGATCCGGCGCGGATAAAGCTGTCGCTTCCGGCTGCGGATTGGCGCTCGATGCAGCAGGCGAGCCACAAACAGGAGCACAGCGACAACGACGCGGAATCCCGACGAACAGCGGGATGCGTCGTGCTGAAGCGGGTGCTGATCGCGTTGTTCGCGCTTTCGCTGGCTGTCGTCGCGGGCTTCCTGCTCTTCCGCTTCCTCCGCAGTGAACAGTTCGATCGCATCATCCGCTGGATTCAGACGCACGAGTTACTGGGCTCGGCCGTCTACGTGTCCTGCTTCACGACCTTGATCATTCTATGGTACGTCACCATCTACGACTGGCTTGTGATCACACGAACGCTCTAAGCTTACGTCTGTATGTCTTGCGTACGAATAGCTTTCCATCCACGGCGTTTGAGCTACTGGCCGGCTACATCTTCGGCTTCTGGCTCGGACTGGTACTGGCCACACTCGGCAAGCTCGTGGGTTCCGTGTTATCCTTCGTGATCGGCCGCTATCTGTGTCGAAGGCGCGTGCACGCCTACATGGCACGTGGTCATCCAGCACTACAGGGTTTCCAGTCATTATTGCGCAAGCGACAAGTGCTGGTGGTCTTCCTCACTCGCGTGGCTTTCTTCCCCATCGCTATCAAGAACTACGGGCTCAGCGTACTGGACGTGCGGTTCCCCGTGTACTTTGCGGCGGCGCTGCTCACAGGTCTGCCCTTCTCCGTCGTCTGGGTCTATTCAGGCCACGCCGTGGAGAACCTCACGGCACTGCTGTCGAACCCCGCGGCCTCGCAACACGGCACCGAAGCCGTGCTGTTGCTTGTTGGAGCCGGCAGCGCGTTATTGCTGCTGTTCTTCGTCGGATTCTACACGCGCCAGTACGTTTTAGCGCTCGCGGAGCAAGAGAAGGCTGCCGGCCCGGCCACCGCTAGCAGCTCCACGGCTCTGGACGATGCGGCGTTGGTTGCAAACGCCGTTTGAACGCGAACCGATCAATAGTGAAGACGAGCGTTAGACGTAGGAGGAAATAGTGTACATGCATGTATGTGGCTAATTGTGACTAGGAATGTGTTTGTCTGTGTGCTGTTATCGTTGTGTTGTCGGATACGTCAGTCGCAGGAGGAGCAAGTGCCATCGAATTCCCATAGTGAACACTCCTTTGATGGCGCCAGCATCGCCAGAATCGCGAGAGAAGCTCAGCCTTCCAGTTAGTTAACGGACTCCCGAGATCCGCTTGGATCGATGAGGATGGAGATGGAAAGACGGCAACTACCGGATATGGACGTCTTCCTCGTGATGGGTGAGGAATTCGAGGTGCTCCGGTTCCAGACCCCTCTCTTCCGCCGTGGAATCCGCTTGGGTGGACTGAGTAGTCAACCAGTGGCACTAGCGCTCGATTGGCAAGGCCGTTCGGGAGTGGACTCGCCCGTCTTCGATGCGATCTTGGCCTGGATGGCGGCTTGATCAGCTACTCGCCACCTCTACTGTCTCCCACGTCTGTAGAGAGGGCGATGACCCCGTGGATTCGGCCATATCTGCCACTCGTTCGACATGAGGCAAGCCGAGGGAAGCAACCGAAAGGCATCGAGGCCTCGTCCAAATCCACCGCCATCGCCGTGGTCGTCCGCTTCTCATTCGCCATTCGGCTCTGCCCCGCCCAGCGCAGTTCGGTTCTTCCGGCTTTTGATCGCCATTCTTTGAGTATTCGAGAAGCATGGGTTCTTCGCGTCGACTCAATCGCAACAGCAAGTACAAGCCGTCCAGTGGTCGCGCGCCGACGTCAACGCGGGCCATGGACCTGGCCGCCTCCATCTCCAGCGTGGCCAGCGAGCCCACACCCATGTTGGAGTCGTCTCTGGCCAGTTCCTATCAGAAGCACGTGCTACGTCGTCATCATCAAAACTGCGGCTCTCGACGTCATGACACAGCAGCAGGACGACCTGGAGGCATCTCGGGCCCTCGGGACTCGCCTTTCACACCTAAACGACCGGTTGGCGCTGTGCCTGAGCTCCACGTGACTTTCCGCCACCTCTCGCTGGCTGTGGACGTTCCTGTGTCGCCTGCAGCGGCGGCAGCCGCGGCTCAAGCGGCTTCAGGCCACATGAGTCGCGAAACGCTGGCGTCCAAGCAACTGCCGACGCTGCCCAACCATGTGCGAGGCATCGTGGCTAAGCTCACGGCCGGGAAGGCGACAATCCGTCGTCAGATCCTCAAGAACGTCACGGGCGCCTTCACACCCGGCTCCACGACACTGCTACTCGGCCGCTCTGGCTCGGGCAAGTCCGTTCTACTCAAATTTCTCAGTGGCAGATTCAACGTCAGTGATAAAGGCGTCAGTCTGGGCGGCGAGGTCACATACAACGGTCTCGCTCGAGACGAATTGCTGTCGCGACTGCCGCAATGCGTGGCTTACATCCCACAGCAAGACATGCATCTGGCCGCCTTGACTGTCAAGGAGACGCTGGACTTCGCCTTCGAATGCTGCGCCATCAACGCCGACGCGAACGCTCTCGTCAACGGGAATGGCCACAAGTCGCCAGCTCAAGACGGACCGTTGGCTCTCCCGGCCGCGTATCTCGGCGGAGAGCGAGACCCTGTGACTGTGACGCGAGAACTCGGACTACTCCGCTGTCAAGGCACGATTGTAGGGGACACGCACATCCGCGGGGTCTCTGGCGGCGAGAAGAAGCGCGTGACGACCGGCGAAATGGCTTTCGGACCGCATGCTGTGTCGCTGATGGACGAAATCACCACAGGTCTCGACAGCTCCGCGGCTTTGGACGTCGTGAGTGCGCAGCGTCGACTGGCCAGACAGCAACGACAGACGGTGGTGATCTCCCTACAGCAGCCTGCGCCTGAAGTCCTGGCGCTCTTCGACAATATACTGCTGTTGGCGGATGGGGAGGTGCTGTATCATGGACCTCGTGCCCAAATCCAAGCGTATTTCGAAGCGCTGGGCTTCGTCCGCCCGCCATCCCGCGATCTCGCCGACTTCCTGTGTGATTTGGCGTCTCCGCAGCAGAGCCGATACGAACGTTCACATGCGCCGATGCCTGGAAGACGTCGTCATCCTCGAAGTGCCAACGAATTCGCGGATTTGTGGGTCATGTCGCCTATGTACATGACGATGGAAGAAGAGCTGGATCGACTGGACAATGACGATCTGGCTTGCAGTCGAATGCAACGTAAAGCTGGCGAGGCTGGAGCGCTCTCTGACGATCAGGAGTTGCTGCTGAGTGTCCCCAAGTTCCGCCAGAGCTTCACACGCAACACGTGGACCGTGATGAAGCGGCAGACGCGACTGCTGATCCGCAATAAGAGCTTCTTCCTGGGTCGCACGGTGCTGGCTGCCCTGGTCGGTCTGCTCTTCGGGTCCGTGTACTACGGCATGGACCTCACCGACGCCCAAGTGACAATCGGGATCGTGTTCTCGGCCACACTGTTCCTCGGTCTGGGTCAATCCGCCACACTAGGGCCGTTCGTCCAAGCTCGAGAGGTCTTCTACAAGCAGCGCGGCGCCAATTTCTACCGCACGTCCAGCTACGTCTTGGCTTCTTGTGCGAGTCAATTGCCGCTGGCGGCCACTGAGAGTCTGCTCTTCGGCACACTCATCTACTGGCTCACAGGGCTCGTGCCCACCTTCGAGCACTACCTGGTCTTCCAGCTCTTCCTCTTGCTCACAGTGCTGGTCTTCGTGGGCTGGTACTTCTTCCTGGCCGCCGCCTGCCCGAACATGCACGTGGCTCAACCGGCATCCACGGTCTCGCTGCTCTTCCTCATCTTATTCGGCGGCTTTGCCGTGTCCCGCAAGCAGCTCCCGACCGCCATGCAGTGGCTGTATTGGGCAGATCCCGTGGCTTGGACCACACGTGGCATATTGGTGAGTCAGTATCGTAGCCCTGAGCTGGATACGTGCCAGTATGAGGACCTGGACTACTGCTCGGCATATAGCGGACAGACGATGGGCGAGTATTCTCTTGGCCTCTTTGAGGTGCCGGACGACCCCAAATGGGTGCCACTGGGTCTTGGCTTCATGTTTGCCGTGTACGCCGGCAGCATGTTGTTGGCCTATTGGATGCTGGAGCACCATCGCTATGAAGCTGTGCCGCCACTACCGCCTCCTCTGCTGTCTTCAGCTAACGATACGATCGTTCCATTGCCACGACAGCCCAAGGAGTCATACGCCATGTTGTCAACGCCTCATGGAGATGACGATGAGCTACTGGAGAGTGATCTGGCCGGCGTGATGCCTCCCGGTGATCGCAGCGATCTCATTGTGCTGGAAGAGGAGGGCGACGAGCTGAACGACTCGTTCAATACCTCACAAGGACTGCGCACCAATCAGGAGGACGTGGTGCTCCGAGTGTCGCCTCGATGGGACGTCCCTCGAGTCACCGTGGCCTTCCAGGACCTCCGTTACAGCATCACCGTGCCGGTGGATGCAGCTGTGGACTCCAGCGGACAGAATGGCACGAATGCCGTGGAGGGTGCGCCGGGTCGACCCGTCGCATTGGACTCGCATGCCAACGCCAACGCCAACGCCGGCAACAGCAAGGACACGGTCACGCGCGAGCTGTTGAAGAGCATCACTGGTTACGCCATGCCCGGCACCATGACAGCGCTCATGGGCTCCACGGGTGCCGGCAAAACCACGCTGTTGGATGTGTTGGCTGGACGGAAGAGCGGCAAAGCAGGCAGGAAGAGCAAAGGCGCACCGGAACTTCGAGGTCGCGTGCTGCTGAACGGCGTGGATGCCACGGAATTGGCGGTGCGCCGTTGCACAGGCTACTGCGAGCAGACAGACGTTCATTCTGAGGCGGCCACATTCCGTGAAGCTCTACAATTCTCGGCGTATCTCCGGCAAGGCGATCGAGTTGCTCCTCAGCGGATTGAAGAGATCGTGGACGAGTGTCTGGATCTGCTGGGACTGCGAGCTGTGGCGGGTCAACTCATCCGCGGCAGCTCCGGTGAGCAACTGAAGCGACTTACGCTGGGTGTGGAGCTCGCAGCACAGCCCAGTGTCTTATTCCTGGACGAACCGACGAGTGGATTGGACGCCCGGGCTGCCAAGTCGCTGATGGACGGCGTCCGCCAAGTGGCAGATTCCGGGCGGACAGTCATCTGTACGATCCACCAGCCGTCCACCGAAGTCTTCCTGCTCTTCGACAACCTCTTGTTGCTGCAACGCGGTGGTGAGACCGTGTACTTCGGGGAGCTGGGCTACAAAGGTCGAGCGCTCGTGAACTACTTCCAAGGTTTGCGTCTCCCACGCAGTGTCCCAGTCTTCAAACCAGGCGACAATCCGGCTACGTGGATGCTCGACGTCATCGGCGCAGGCGTCGAGAAGGCCAAAGCGAAGAACAACATGCCGCTGAGACTCAAGCGACCGACTTCGGCACTGCATCGGCGCCAACGGCTCGACAGGTCGCAGGATTCCTTGGATTCCGAGTTTTCCCGGCCGAAAGAAGACGACAGCGTGGACTTCGTGGTAGCCTACAAAGCCAGTCGTCTCAAGCAGCGATTGGACGCCAAGCGAGCTGCGCCAGGCGTGTTCCTACCGTCCGATCGTCTGCCCCCAGTCACGTTCACATCCCGTCGAGCTGCCAGCGACGGGATGCAGTTCGCCATGCTCATGCGTCGCTTCGCTCGTCTGTATTGGCGCACTCCGTTTTACACCTTCACGCGACTTGTGACGGCGTTGGTGCTGGCCCTGAACTTTGGACTGGTGTTCTCAGGCAGCAACGACTTCACTACCTACCAAGGCGCGAACGGTGCGTTGGGCCTCATCTTCTTCTCCACCTCCTTCTTGGGCGTCGGGGCTTACGTGCACGTCCTGCCTTTGGCTTTCGAGGAACGCGGTCCGTTCTATCGTGAGCGCTCCGCCGAGACCTACAGTGCGTTGTGGTACTTTGTGGCTTCGTCGGTCGTGGAGATCCCATGTGCCGCCGCATGTGCCCTCGTCTTCGTGGGTGTCTTCTATCCGTTGGCAGGCTTCGCGGCCAGCGGCGACTTCGCGCAAGCTGTGCTCTACTGGCTGGTCTCGGCGGTGCACATCTTGGCCCAGACGTATTTCGGCCAGTTCTTCGCCTTCGCCATGCCTTCTTTCGAACTCGCGGCCGTGTGCGGCGTGCTCTTCGACTCCATTTTCCTCCTCTTCATGGGCTTCAACCCGCCGGCCGCCAGCATCCCCGACGGCTACAAATGGCTCTTCCAGATTGTGCCACATCGCTATACCTTCGAGGTGCTGGCGGCGCTTGTACTGGGTGACTGTCCGGACCAGCAGCTGCAGCAGATCGCGCAGGCCGCGGCTGCCAACGCCACGCTGGACACGTCCCACTGGCCGCTGGGCTGCCACATCCTCACGGACGCGCCGCCCGCCGTCGGCAGCATCCCACTCACCACCTACGTCGACAAGGTCTTCGGCGCGAAACGAGAGGACGCCACACGCTCCGTGGCCGTCGTGGTGGGCATCCTCCTGCTGCTGCGAGTGGCTACAGCCGTCGCCATGCGCTTCGTGAACCACCAGAAGCGGTAAGCGTCGTTTGATCGTATCGTGTGACGTTTCGAAATAAGTGGGTGTTTGATGTATTCACATTTCACTTACAATTGGACGCTCAAATGGTGTCATATTGCACTGATTAATATGGGACGCCGACAGTCAAAATTGGAGCACGGTCTGTTGCTGGACTCCATGCTGCCTTCCGCGTCTGCTTGCACCCATGTGTGGCGGCGCTTCGGGACGCCACTCTGAACTCAAAGCGGAGGCTCATACAACCTTCAAACGCACGACAGACTCGCTGCGCCGGCTCCTGCCGTCGGCCACTTTTTTCTTGGGCGTTCGGAGCCCGTCGTGACCTCATGCCACTCCGGAACTCCTCGGCAGCCAGCGAGCGGTCTCTCCAGTCGTCACGTCGCAAAGCTAGCCGCAATATGTGCGCTTTGCCGTATGTAGTAGCGCGATCTGCGCCAATCGTCGCGACCGTCGTCGTCATCGTAACGTTAGCGGCGTGCGTCGGCATCGCCAAGACCAAAGACGAGTATCTGGGCGGTTTGGGCTGGCCCTACTTCTCCGACGTGGGCCGAGGTTCGCGTCCCTTTTGGAGCGTTTGAGGCTGATCGAAAGCACCCAGTGTATCGATTATTGACCCCTTTCCATTGTGCGATCTTTAGATATGCCTGGCTACGCGGTGTTTTGCACGGGGCTGTCCATCGTAGCCATCTCGCTCGTGTTGACTTGGAGCGCCAACTCCCAGTTCCAGCTCCAGTTGGTGGGGAAAGAGGCTGGCGACGACGTGGGAGATCGCTATGCGGCGTCTATCAAGACGTATATCCGGATCGTGCGCATACTGGGAGTGCTATCTGCTGTCGGACTGCCCGTATTGGCCTTCTTTTCAACCACCTCCTACCCAGATGTCCATCAGTATGCCGCTTACTGGTTCTTCGTGCTCGAAGCCGCCGCATTGCTGCTCAATGTATGTAAATCAGGCTCAGCTGCCTTGATACAGCGCCTACACAGGTACATGTAGCTGACACTGTCAGTTCGTGAACTTTGCTGCAGACCATCACGAGCTACAAGCTGTCCCGCCTCGTCCAGGCTCGCGCAGCGCCAGCCACCTACTCGTCGGAATCGGGGATTCCTACTGAGTCAGATTCGTTCAACCCCTGGGATTCCGCTACGTCCGCCACAAAGCGTACGTTCTACCTGCAAGCAGGCTGTGCGACGCTATTCTTCCTCGCTTTTGTGCTCTACATCCCCGTCGGACTGGCGATTATCGAGCCGTTCGAGCGCCTCACCGTCCAGGAGGTACGATACCTTCGCAATCCTGAAAGTTGTCGCAGAGCTGGTGTCTAATTCTCTGGGTCCCATAGTGTTTGGATCGCGATCTGGGCGAAGACTACTGCAACGTTACGATGCGGTACAGTGCCCTCGAAACCAAACTCTGGAATTACGGTGCGTCTTGTATGTGCCTCTTGGCTTTGGCGGCTGTAAATGAGGGCGAATCTGACGCATCCCGCGTCATTTACGCTGCTTTTTGCTTGCTTACATGAAGAAAACGACCTCACTGCGAACCAAATTCGCTCGGCGAGCCAACTGGCGTGCATCCTCACGCTCGTAGGGTACTCCATGTCGTTCCTCTCTCACGACAGCGACTCACTTCAAGACGACACAGTATAAGGACGCTCTTAACTCATCGATGCGTCGAGATCAGCTTCAACCTCTCTATAAGGATACCGCTGGTTGCAGATTAAGGGTCTCGAGTGCAAGCTTTCAGCTCGAAATATCTGGTAAAGCAGTGGGGTTTGAACCTTGATTATTGAGAGTCTTTACAAAAAGCAAATTATAAACCCTAGTTAAAGTGACATTCTTACCGGGCCAACGTCAAATTCGGAGTGGTTGCTCAACTAGAAATTTAGCCTTCAAAAGAGAGCACGCCGACGGATATGGCGCTTGGCGAGACGCTCCTTGCGCGACTCGCGGCGCTCTTCGAGCAAGACCCGCTCATGTATGTACCCTCTCCGACTATCCGACTATGCACATGCCACCGTACCTCACCAGCGCACTATTGGCGTCAGCTAACTCGTTTTCTGGGTGTGTCAACCCCATTACAATGTTCGGGCAGTGACGAGGTTGGCCTGTTGTTTGGCGTGGAGCAACAAGATATCACGCCGGACACTGCGTTCATCCTGGAGGAGCACAAGCTGGGCGTGGCCTTCAGCGCGGGCGTGTCTCTATTCCAGGCGGCGCGGACGCAGTTCCACCCCCTGAATGCTCTACTACGCGAGGAAGACAGCAAGATGACCCTGCCAATCGACAGCGCTGTACAGAGCCGGCTGCTTCACTGCACGCGCGCTCTTCTGCTCATCAGCGCCGACTTTTACACAGCGTGGAACACGCGGTGCGTGCACTCTTGGCCAGCTGGGCGAGAACTTTGAATGTGGGAGGGCTAACAATGCACGCCCCTCTATACATGAGACTAGGAAGACGTTCGTGACTCGCGGCTGGCTGGACGCACAGCAAGAGCTGCAGTTCACGAATCTGGTGTTCTCACTGCACCCCAAGAGCATCGACACATGGGCGTATCGGTACGTGGCTTGTAGCTTTGTGCTGGTGGTTGGATAGTGTCACCAAATGCCAAACTGACTTTGGCTGTAGTCGCTGGCTGGCTGTTGGGCTCTGCGAATCTCTCGCAGGCGACGATCGCCGACAATTTTTCGAGCAGCAGGTCGTGGTTTGCAGCCGTCTGGCCGAGCAAAAGCCACGCAATTATCACGCGTGGAGTTTCCGGCATTGGATCGTGTCTCGATTTCAGCAGCTGGATTTGCTTCAAGAAGAACTGGAAGCCATGGAGCGTTGGTGTCGGTCTCATGTCTCCGACAATTCCGGGTGGAATCATCGGCAGCACACGCTAAATGAAGTCGTGAACTGGTACGAAGATCGGGGCGAAGCTGCTGCCATTAAGGCGGTCGTACGGGCAGAGTACCAGTTCCTCTCTGAGCTCATGGCGCCGTATCTGGCGTACGAAGCGCTGTGGTGTCATCGCCGCTATGTGGTCCAGCTATTGCTGCATAAAGGCAGTCAACTCAAGGTCCAAGGCCGTGAGGTGTCATCCCTACAAGTTAGTGAGCTTGTACATGAGATAATCGCCCGAGTGCAGCGAACTTCTTTGGATACAACGGCAGCATCCGTCCCACTCGAGACCGAAGCACTCGCTGCGTCATGGGCTGTGATCCACACCATTTTGAATCGCGAAGACGCCGATTGGGTATCCACAATATGTGCGTTATTGCAAGAGATCGAGACTGCATGGCGGTGCGGCTCTCGATTCCCAAGACGGTATGCCGTCTGGTGCTTAGCACGTCTTCGAGCCTCCTTAGACAGGATGGCTGTGGTTGAGACAAGCACCCAAGATAAGGCCTTGGCCAGCGACTTGGGCTGTCTAGCCTCCAGCTTGAAGAAACTCCTGGCCAAGGAAGATGAAGTCCTCGAAGATCTCTGGCGCCGTGCTTGACAAGGCGATGCTTGCTGAGAAGGGCGAGCTAGAGGAGCTCAGCTCCTGGGTTGAGTTCCTCCCACTCGCCAGCAAGATTCGACAAGAATGATGCTTATCAAGCGAAACGAAGGCTGGAGAATGCGGCATTCTCCACGTTCACCAGGCTCCAAGAGGGGTAAAATCTCTTAGACCGCGGCAGATGGGAGATTTGAACTCATGCGGGTTACCCTCAATAGCATTTTCTCCCAAACGTCAATCCGTCAATTTCAAATGGAAACGCACGTTTTCTTCCGTCTGAGACTTATCGGCCTGCCCACCTTCTCATTAACAGCATAACTACACGAACATGTAGCTCCGGTAGCCTGACTGCCTCGACTCATGCTCCGTTGGCGACGAACTGGGCGATGCCGTTGACGATCGTGGCTTGAGAGAAGTGGTACAGCAGCCGCAGCTCCCACGCGGAGCCCATGCTGTACTGCTGATAAATATCCTTTATTGTCACATAGTCTTCCAGCTCCTGGTCGCACCGCAGATCCTTCCGGATCGTCACGCCGTCGCGCTGGCTGGCCGCGGCGCTCAGGCCACTGAGTGAGCAGTTCACAGACGGCAGCACGATGCACATGTCGGCATACGAGTCCAACTTGAGCAGGTTGCACAAGTGCTTTTTCAAGTGGCGGATCTTGAGCTTGGACGACGTGGTGAACAGCGTCCGCTCGAGTTTGGGCGCGTTCGGCTGCTCCTCATCGTGAAGCAGCACGCGCATCGTCACGCGATCCGTTATCGGCGACTTTGACGCGTCTATCGGGGCCACTCGGGCTTTCTTGCGGGCATTTTCGTCTTCGGTGGCCGCTTCTGTTGAAGCCGAAGCTGTGGTGCTGTCGTCAGGGGCACTGCGCTTGTCCCCGACTGGCGGTGATGAACCGTTCGTCATGTCGGAAGGGGATGACGCGCGGGATGTGGGTGCCGACGTGGACGTCGATCCCTCCGTCGGTTTCTTCCTTCCTCCCTGTTTTGCCACAGTAAAATGCAGTCAGTGACTATCTAGACCCTCCTGTTGCCGTCTGCCCTTGATTTGACGTACATTGCGCCGTGTGGTGGCCTGATTGAGCACGCCCATGCGGGTGCTCTCAGTGTAGGCGTTGTTGAAGTGCCGCGAGCGATTGAGCCGCTCGATGATCTGGTTCTCGTTGCGCTCGAACTCGGCCAGATTCGGGTGGATCTTGCGCACCAGCGCGTCAAAGTTGCGGTCGGGTCGCAGAGACCGCTTGGACGGGATGTGGATGCGACAGGACGGACACTGACGCTGGTTTTGACGGATGGCGGTGGAGATGCAGGCACCACAGAAGCGGTGCAGGCACTCCATGACCACCATCGTCTCCTTGATGATGCCCAGGCAGATAGGGCACGTTAAGTCCGCGTTAAGTACGCGGACGGGAAGCGTCTTGGTGGCGTTCGGGTCAGTCACGGGCGGCCGCGGCTGGCGGTAGATGTCGAAGAGCGTGCAGTCCTCCACCAGCTCCATCTCCTCGTACTTACTGCGAAGACTCACGTGGCCCTTGGGCGTCTTCTTCACCAGATCGTTGTACGCCTCGCGCGTGAACTCGTACGGGTTGCGGGGCGGCGCCACCTCGTGCTGCGCCATGAGGGAGGAGATGCACAGCCAGCCTAGAGGTAAGGCGCGGCGAGGCGAGGCGAGGCGAGATGGACGGACGGACGGACGGACGGACGGATGCAAGGCGGAGCTTGTCAAGGTTTGAGGCGAGCGTAAGGACTGGCGGCCGAAGCAAAAGCGCGGGAGCGGCATACGTTGTCCGGATACAAACAAGTGTATAGAATTGCCCGCCGTATACAATAGGCGATCGTCCCTCCCAATAAAGTATCCAGTCTCACATCCTTTCTTATGGCATTCTGTGAACTCCGATACAGCATGCATCATCTGGCCGTGACGTGTCAGTCGTAGCTCCCCAATCGCCATCTTCCAAGCTTCCAGACCCCTCTGAAGAGACCGCTCGGTCGCTTCCCCCCTCTGCGCTTGAGCAACCATGGCGCCCAACCTGAAGATGATGGGCGTGACTATCGGTCTGGCCATCGTCACGCGCTCCGTCCTGGACACAGAGAACTCCTGTGCGTCCTGACTTCCCTTTTACCTTTGTGTACTTGGCACTCCAAGTCTCACTCCCTCTTGCTGCTGTGTACATGTGTTGACCCTGATGCCTGTGCAGTCCAAGTGTGGATCGTGCGTGGGCTGTATCTGCTCTCCCAGTTCCTGTGCTACGCCGCCATGCTGGTCATGTACATCAAGGCCGCGAACAGCACGGAGCCCGGGGTCGTGACGGTGAAGGAAGACCTCGGTTTCGGCCAGCTCGGCGACAAGGACGAGAAGATCACGGTGGCTGAGCACGACCAGCGCATGGTGATGAAGGAAGTCCAGCGTGTACGTGGCCGTCGCCTTTGCATTGGCAGAATTGACGAGGAATTCATGGGCACTAATGCGCTTTTGTGACTGCACACAGTTCGGCATTGGCACGTTCGTGACCCTGCTGATCCACTGGAAGTTTGGCTTCTTCCCGCCGCTGGTGATCCAGGCCGTGACGCAGCCGTTCAACTTGCTGCAAGCGCCCGTGGTCAAGGTCTCTCTGCTGGGCGAGAAGGCGTG
>MBAC02003266.1:0-19984 GCA_001712635.2 Nothophytophthora sp. Chile5 | reverse complement strand
TTGACGCCGACGTCGCATGGTTGGAGTACACTCGTATACCCACCGGGTATGATCATCAGATCCGTGCCAACGTCTGCCAGTCGAGCAGCCAAGGAAGGCTGCATGTGACTTTTGAATTCATCCAGCACGAGCAATGACGACTCGTGTCCCTTCACGTAAGGAGTCCACACCTTTTCCAACCAGATACGGCAACCCCGGTCGTCCATCCATCCATTTTCTTGGCAGCATCCGAAGACGTCGGCCGGCAGGAGTTTGTCGAGAGACTTCTCGATGATGCTTTCTGGTTTGGCCTTAAAGAGGAGGAAAAGCGGCAGCTTGGCTCCATTCACTGCACAAGACACACATGCCGTTAGTCGTTGCGAGTTTGAACCACTACCGCGGATGGAGACTGTGGCACTTCCTGTTGGAGCAATCGTAGTGGTGGCAGTCTGCTCATAGTATACAGCAGTCTCGTCCATATTGACATTCAATGACGGCGAAAGGCCTTCTAGCGTCCCTCCCGCGCGAAAGCGCTCGTTGACTGCCTCCACAAACTCGTCGCGAATCAGTTGTAGATGCCCACTGAGCTTCTGCCCGACGTGTGTGCGGCGCCGAAGGCTTAAATTGTTCCTCTCAAGGAACGGATAGACCCAGTGTCGCAGTACTTTGCGCTCCGCGCCCTTGAAGGAGACGTCGATAGATAGAGCCTTGGAGATGACATCAGCAGTCGAGACGGCTATCTCTTTCGTGCGTCTCGCTCGAATCCAAATAGCAATATCGCGCTCGAGCGTTGGCGCCGATATAGGGCGTCCTGGGGCAGTTGTGTGCGCTTTTGGGTTTCTCTTTCTCGTTTCTTCCAGTTTTGACTTCAACTTCCGCCAGCGACGAAGCTGAGAAGGCTGCACGCCGTGCTTTCTCGCTGTAGCCTTTAGTGTTCCCCGCTCTGCCTCAACCAGGATAGCCAGCTTGTCCTTGACCGTCAGACGCTGATCGCGGCGCGGCATGCTTGCCACTCGCTCCGACAGGTGTGGCGACGCTGGTCTGAAAGGGGGTGGAGGGGGGATTTGGATTTTGGCCAATCAGCGACAGAGGTTGCATGGTAGATGGAACTTCAACGCGCCGGAAGTTTGTACCCCTTTTTCAAAGTACCACGGGGGGTACAAGTCTTACCGAAATTCGGTAGTATCCTCCGGCAAGATGAGGTCCGGCGGTCACCTAATGCTGTCGTCACCAACAAAAAGACAACGTTTACGAACCAAAAGACCAACAGACAGAGTGATGTCGTTGTCCTTTTGGTACATAATACAATTATTTGTGGACCTGATAGGGGATTGCGATCTCCAAAGAAGAATGCCAAGTGGGTCGTCGCCATGGGACGTCAGCCCAGCCCGGTGCGCAGGCACTTCACCAAGCTCGGAGAACGGTCTTGCAGCAGCTCGCAGTTCTACTATCACAGTCGGCATTGAGTGGCAGCGCATACAATAAATGCTGCACAACTATCTCGCTGGACTCGTCCTTAGGCTCCGGTAGACGTCTCCCTCCTCGGCCTCAGTGGTAAGCGGAGTGGCGTCTCCCTTTGCAGACTAATACAGACACTCCAATGCACGCCGAAGGGGAAGCAGTTACGACCGTCCTCACACGGCCTCCAGTAACAGCCAATGCACTCTCTAAGGAAAAGCAGCTACGACAGTGCCCCCACGTCCTCCAGGCAATCTCACACGCACTTCGCTCAGCCGTCACACTCAAATTAACGCAATATGTAGCTACTCCTTTCCTTGACTCGTTACGCGTGTTCGCTTCCCCCTTTTGGGGGCCTCCGTGAAGCACGGTGATAGTTTGCTAAGGCAGTCCCGTGATCTTGGCTCGTTCGGCCGTGTCTACACGTGGACACAACCTGTGGGTTTCTCCTTTCGGCCACGTCCAACGTGTCGGGGCCTGCACTGGGGATGGCTCTGTTCGCCGACGGCTTCAAACCGCAGGCAGTGTCTTCTCCTCTCGACTCCTCTGTGGCTCCGAACTGACTGATTCCACTTGTACGATCCGCAGCTTGTGTATTTTGCTTTCTCCCCGTTACTCCTTGCTCTCTGAACTCGACCGGAAGACTTCCGGCTCCGTCCTCTTCTTGATTGCTCTCGCGGTGGCAACTTCACAATTAACTGCGGATCTCCTAAGTCTTAGCATGCAAAGGGCCTCCCTCTCTCCAGACCCGTACATGCCTTGGCTTCGGGCTCTGCGATCTTCTTCTCCGCCCTCGCTGGGTTGCTTCACAGCGCCACCCGGCTGCTTGTACCTTTGATATCCTCGAGGTGTTGGCCTGTCATCCCTCCTTCCCCTCCTTCAATGCAGCCACCGATCGTTCAGCGACCCTTGAAAACCGGGTCAATCTCCACGACCCGGCGGGTCGAGGCCTCCGACGGGTTAACCCTTCACTGGCGCTCCTCATCTTGGCGTCCACCACACCATCTGATCGACGCCTCGCTCACCTGTCCTCACTGCTGCCACCACCACGTTACGCGGTTATTCGCCGCTCAACTCCAACATTACTATACCAAGGACCCATCGGTAGTTCTCGACCTCATCCTTCCCCGCGTATCAAACTTCGAGAATCATCTCCGCGCTTGCAATTACATTGCTCACTTCGAAGCGTGCAACTTGCCCGACAGCCTACAACGCCGCTCGTTCGAGCCCCCAGTTGTCACGGCAGACACAACCGGCAAACACCGCGCCAAAACACGCATGCCAAGAATATATCCGTCCGCAGACGACCCGACTACGAAACCACAAATCTACCTCAAAAGAGCTATTCATACTCGCATTGCCTAGCGCCAACCACTGTAAACCTCACGGTCACCATATGGCTCTTCAAAGTAATTATTATTTAACGAATGCATCCTTTCATTTTCATTTTTGCAATGTAACATTCACTTCCTCACACCTAATGGGGAGCTTCAATCTCATCTATACGTACAAGTCCTCCTCCTCTTTGTCTTCTGTGCAGTCGTACAATGGACAAGTTTGTTGGTGGTTGCCAGCGTTCTCCCTCGACAGCAGCAAGTGGCGGAGATGTGTCGAGTGCCTACAACTGCCAATCCTCTCGATAAAGGCGTGCGGTGTAGACAGCGGGCCTGGAGATTGACTGACATGAAAGGTTTCAGCTTATTGCTCCGTGTCCAAATGTGAGGCACGACGGTGGTGGAAATGCGGCTGCACTGGAACAGCCACTAGCAGCACGAGCGCATTGACGTGGCCAAGCTGTTGCGCCAGGTGCGGGCGTTCTATGCCACCTATGCAGACGGTAGCCTCCTCATCGACGTAGAACTACCATCCGCGACCGCTGCCTCCATCACAGGGCCATCTTCTTCCGCTTCGAGGCCCTCAATGCGTCGTCTTACAGGGCAACCGACTTCTTCCTTGACTCGGTACGCGAGTTCATGACGAAGCTAAATGATGAGGTGGCAACGGGGCTATCGCCGGCAAGGTGGAGTTCATCCCGATGCTGAAAGTTCGCACCGGAACAGAACGCGCTGGTGGGCACAGCGGCCGACCACTTCTCATCAGTGAACAAGCTGCTACTGCAGTCACATGAGGTTGAGGTTGCCACCGGTGTAGCGTCACTCCGCACGAACTTTGATGCCGAACACGACCTGGTGGTGGGCACGGTGCTGCCTGGCTACGCTTTCCAGCCGCTCGTGTGGAGCGGTCTCTCGTCACCGTGGAATACTGGCACTCTGGAACCTGTAAAAACGCACCAAGTTCAGTTTGCACTGTTGGGAGATGCCCTGCGTCTCGAGGTCGATGGAGCTGGCTCCCGCCGGGGGAGAGGAAGAGGTGTTAGACCTTCTCGACCAGAAGTCTCTCTTGCCTATTCCTTGGTGGGCACAGCGAAGCAAATAGGAATCTAGCCAACAGAAGTTATCGAAACATCTTAAATTGAAGATCGCTTACACCCGAAAACTCAACAGAGTGGCTTATAAAGGAATATAACAACACAATCTGCTCATCCCAAAATTTGAAACCACATATACCAAAAGTCCATCCTAAATACTTAGCTTCGTTTAGGTGTAGATCATTATATTATGCCAGAATCTGGTGTCTTTTCGAGAAATTTCGAAATATGACAAATTGATTTTCCACCACACCATAATTTGTCGCGATAAGTATATGTTGTCTTTTTTATTGGGATCACCCCCGATTTTGTCATTTCCCTTGGCAAAAGACCAGGCAAACCTGCCAGCTGCTCCTGCAGAAAGCAAGCGTTGATGTCGGGGTCAATTTGGACTGATGAACTTTTGTTAAAAAGCTTACTGTAGAGTTATCTCGGTAGTTAGGCTTAACTATCGGGCCAATTTAATGCCTGTCAAAACTTCAAACTGAATGCGGACTCGGCCTCATATTTAATCAAGTTGAGTGTTGAGTAACAGCATTGCCGCTCCAGACCATCCAAAGCGTCTCCACTGAAATGGGCTCACCACCTCAGTATTGGGCAACTTGTGCCATGTCCCACGAGGTCGCCTATTCCAAGTAATATCAGTATTTGCAAATAATTTGCCTATTTGGCTCATTTTTACTCGAAGTTCTAAAGCATTTACGAATTTCCTGTTCGGTACTTAATGCGAAGCTTGTCCACTGATGCCATTAAATTGGCCAGGTTTGTCTGTAGCTTGCACATTTTCAGATGGCGCTTTGTCAAAACATTAGGCTATTACTATATTTTGTAAGAATCAACCTCTGGATAACGGGTGCTCGTTTGTATTTCAATTGATAGCTAACCCCAAGCAGACAATAAAACCGTGTTTATGGATTTGCACGCAACCCAAAGGCCTGCTCGGTTCCAGTGCAGCCTTCCACGCCTGTGTTTCGCCAACGCCAACAGCAACGACGACGTCTGCATCTCGTGCCCCCCACCACCAAGAACCGATAAAGTTTCACTGGGAAGCATCGGCGCATGGAAACGAAGCGTCCGCAACACGTTAAGCACGCAATGTAAAATCGTGGAAGCCACTCTTTCACGTGCATGACGTGTCCCTGGCAGGCAGACTCGAGCAGAGCTGCACAAGCCACGAAGCGTGCATGTACATCCAGCTTTAGAAACCTGTCTGGTGGCGGCGGCAAATGCTTGGATCGACCACTTCCTGGCCAACACATGAGACGGTAGGCGCGGCGTTGGCTGCCTGCCAAATCGCGCTGACTTGTCAAGTGAGCGTGGCCTCGCCTGTTCCTGCCGGATCCGAGGAAAGAAGTCGGTTCACAGTGGGATTCTCACGACATCTTGTCGATCGCGCTCCTACCAAAATGCTCCTTCTCGTGTTGGGATTGGCCAATTTTTCTATTTCGACCATCCCATTGGTCGAAAACGATCCGACCAACGAATCGTCTGGTGGCAACGGTTGCACTCAACCAGGTCCACCTGTCAACGGAGACCATACAAACTTCAGGATACCGAGCCAGGTGCACTGATGGCCAGGTGGTCGGGTTGCTCCCTCCGGTCGGGAAGGTCCCGGTCGCTGCTGATGTCGTAATGCGTCGCGATTTTGCGCCGTGGCTCAGGATTTCCTGCTGTCCGCAAGCCGTCGCTCACTCCTCGTTTCGTCGGTCCACGCGCTTTCGGGGACTCTCGAGAGTCGTCTCCCGTGCCTCGCTGCGCCATTTCTCGATTGCGTCCGAAGTCGCGACGACTCTCTGTCAGTCGTTTAGTCCAGCGTTGCCCCACACGTTCGCGTCACGGTCGACTGTCGACGCGGTAACTGGCGACAAAGGACGCAGCCCGCCGATTAATTTGCTCCCGCGAACGTCCCGCACTCGCGTTTCTTCTCTCCTTCACGCCCACGTTGCCACGGCAGGTGACACGTCAATCGGCCCTCAAGCATTAGAACATGGTGACCAAGAACGCTGCACGTCGGTCCGAGAAGCTCGCGGCGGAGCTGGGGAGGCCTATGAACATGAACGACCTCCCGCCGAACGACAACATGCCGAGCTCCACGAACGCCTCCGGGTACGCCATGATGGCGAACTCCACGCCCGCCGAGTGCTCCCACGCTCACTATGGCGTTAACGATGGCCACGCCAGCAAGAGGCCGCCCGCGAAGCTGCCGATGCCCACGATCCTCGGGCCTATGACCCGCTCGCCTGCTGCGGTGGAGACTCGCCCTAGGAACAGCTCGCTCGTCGCCATGCTGGGCGGCTCTGGAGTTGGCGGCCAGAAGGGCAACAGGTTCGGCAATTCCGCGTTGGGCAACTCGAGAGTGGGCGGATGGAAGAGCAGTCAATCCAGCTTCCTGCCCAGCAATTCGGCTCTGAACTCGAGTTTCCACCCGTCCATGTCCAACACATCGATGCTGTCACGACCAAGTCGACAGATGAACAAGACCGAACTGTATGAGCTCAAAGATCAGTTGTGGAAAGGGTCCTTATCCAACGGACCTGGCAATGGCTTGGACGCCAGCAGAGTGGACCCGGACGACTGTGCCAACCCGAGAGCTCCAGGCCAGTTGTCGTTCTTCACACAAGCCTTCGACACCGTTCGAGCCACGGTCAAATACAGCGAACGCGTGGCTCTTCCGCCTGTTGACGATGGACGGAGATCCTCCGTGGCGTTCATGCCGCTACCTCGCGAATCCGTCGCCATGATGGTGGATGCCGTCCGGATGTCGACGCTAGAAGACGACGAGAAGTGCCGCTTCCTCTTCGAGATGTTCGACGTGGATCATCGCGGCGTGTTGTCTAAGGACGGCGTGCGGGCCTTTATTGAGGCCACCTTCACCGCCAATGGCGTGGAATTCCTCGGCGAATTCGACTATGACGCTGTAGTGGACAAAGTCTTTGACCAATGTCGCCAGTTTGACAAAATGACCTACGGCGAGTTCAAGAACATCTTCGGAGTCATTGCAACGGCAGATGACGACAACAAGAGCAAAGCGGAGCTCGGGAAGCTCAGTGAACTGAGTGTAGCGGCCCAGACCCAACGACAGAAAGAAACGCTGGCCAATCAGGAGGAAGGCGGGCGCTGGTATCGCACCAAGAAGTTCTGCCGCAAGTACCGCGCTGAGATCTTCTGGGTCACACTCTATTCTCTGCTCATGGTGGCTGTATTCATTGCCAAGGCCTCGCGATTTGCCTTCGACCCCGCAGTCGGGAACTGTCCTCGAATCGCTAAGGGGTTTGCCGAGATCTGTCTCGTGAACACCATGTTCGTCTTGCTGCCAATGTGTCGCAACTTCGTCACGGGTCTTCGGACTCTGCCAGTCGTGGTGAATCACCTTCCAGTCGACCAAAACATCGAGTTCCACAAGATCTGCGGCGTCGTTTTGCTCATCGCCTCACTTGGCCATACAGTGGCGTGGCTGGCCATCGTGATCTACGTCCGGACGGTATCACTCGAGGTCTGGGAAGAATCGAAGTACCATCATTTGACCTTCGTCCGGGACGAAAACCTCTTCTTGTTCGCGCTTCGAGTCCCCATTTGGACGGGTGTTGTGATGCTCGTTTGCGCTGGAATCGCCGCGCCGCTGTGCCTCTCGAAAGTGCGACGTGGGAACTTCAATCTCTTCTGGCTTTCCCACATGCTGTTCATCCCGTTCCTGATCCTCATGGCTTTCCACGGCTTCGCGCATTGGGTGGCTGCTCCTCAAGCGCATTACTGGGTCCTGCCGCCTATTATCATCTACCTGATCGAGAAACGCTATCGGATGGCGCATGTTTTCGGCGGGAAGACGACGATCGCGAATGTCCAGCTGTCGAAAGAAGCCGTGGCGATCTTCATGAAGAAGCCCAAGGCGTTTGGCAAGAGGCAGCGCTTCCAGCCAGGGATGTATGTGTATGTGAACGCCCCGACGATCTCCAAGTTCGAGTGGCATCCATTCACGATCTCATCCGCCCCAGAAGACAAGTTCCTCAGTCTTCACATTCAAAAAGCAGGCGATTGGACTGAAGCTCTCTATGATCAACTGGGAGCTCTGAAGGAAACACATGAAGATTCGCAGATGGAGGCGCAAGGCAACACGATGCTGTCTCCCTACCCTGCCATCTATCTCGATGGTCCAATCGGAGCACCCGCGCAAGACTACGCTCGCTATCGTGAGGTCGTTCTTATTGGCGCGGGCATTGGCGTGACGCCATTCGCGTCAATTCTACGGAGCATTCTCCACCAATGGGAGAGCTATCGCTGTCCTCACTGCAAACACGTGCGCTTCCCGCCCAACTTCCAGTTGCGGAAGATCTACTTCTACTGGGTCACACGCGAACAGAAGTCGCTCACGTGGTTCACCAACACGATGAACCAACTGAGCGAGATGGACACGGAGAACCGACTGGAGATCCATAACTTCTTCTCGTCCGTGAAGAACGAGGCGGTCATCGCTCCGTTGCAGGCGCTGCAGAACTTCATCCACAGTACAGAGGGTCAGGACATCGTCTCCGGACTCCAGACGAAGCAGAAGACGCACTTCGGTCGTCCCGACTGGAACGCTGAGCTCTCTCGCGTGGCGTCCAACCATCGCCATCTCGACCCGCCCGACGATCCGTCCGACGACCGGGAGGAGATCGGCGTGTTCTTCTGCGGTCCGAAACCACTCGGCAACATCATCCACGAACAGTGCACGCTACTCAACCAAGAAAAGGTGCGCCGCACTCCAGACGTGGACTTCGACTTCCACAGCGAGAACTTCTAGACCTGGAGACTGGGGGTCATCTGCTGCGTTTCTATTTATTGAGTGCCAGGCCGCAGGGCAGAGATTTGAGCTCCCGCAGTAATGAAGTGGGCGGTTGAATTGCTCTTTTACTGCCTCGTCGCGTCGAGTCAATAGGCAACTCCACTTGTTCGCGGGCGCTGCGTTCGGACCACTATGTTTCTCTAAGTACAACAGCTGTGCTATTCGAGACTAGTACGAGCAAATAGTGTGATGTGGCTGCTAGGGCTCACGTTGACCCTGGTCTACAGGCCGTCGTCGACTTGAGGGCCGGGGGCGCCACCACGACTGCGTCGAAGCTCGTCCAGACGCTGACGCACCACGCTCATCTGCGACCGAATCGTGGGCATCGCACTCTTGGACTCTTCTTCGTACAATCTCATCCGACGGAGCGTGTCTTCGTGCTGTTTCGTTTGCTTGCGGCGCCAAAACAATTGGAGGATACGCGCAGCTCGCAGCAGGTTTAAGGCTGGACGTTCACGACTGGTAGGAGCACTTGGTGCCTCGCTGGTGGCTGGCAAAGCGGGTATCAGTGACGACACGCAGCTCTTGGCGGCAATCGCGTCCTCGTGCTCTTGCAGCTTTGACAGCAACATGGAGCTTTCCGCCAGAACGCAGTCGAAAAATGCGTCTTGCTGAAGATCCTCGTCGTCTGGGCAAGGTGATGAACTACTCGGTACTGCGCGCGCCTCTTCAATGGCATGGCAATGCATCTCCGCCTCTTTCGCGTGCTCCTTCAGCTTCACTAGGGCCTCAGTCTTCAATGGCATAGACACTTCCTTCATGTATATCGCCGCCTTTCGATGGCGATGCTTGCGCCACGCTCGCTGGATCACATGACTCGAGGCTTCTTTGCGTTCATCGATGAGTTTTTTCACGGCAAGGACAGGCTTTAGCGACAGCCGCACACGCTTGAATCCGGAGCATACAGACTCGTGCTCTTCCGTCGGGTCTCTGTTCTTGTGCATGTAGCTTCCACCTTCTTCCAGCATCTTGTACACCGTATCGGAGAAGCCACGTTGCGCTCGACGCAGCCGCGGGGTCAGGAACGCCTTGTCTTCTTCTTCGAGCTCAATGGTTTGAGCAGCTTCTCCATTTTCCACCTCCTTCAGCTCTTCGCGAGCAACTGAAGCGGTGTCGGAGTCCACCAGACCACAAGCGTCCTCCTCGAATTGCGACGGCGGTGGAGCTCCACAATGGCGCGGAGTTGGCGGTATCGCAGTGTGCAAAGGAATCACTTCTTCACAGTGATGACACGAAGTTGCTGCATCATTGTCCGCAGCTTTTCCTGAGGAGATTGGAGAGGAAAGCGCACAGCCTCCGTCGAGAAACTGAAACGCATTGTCGACGTCCTCTGCATCTGGTTGACGTCCGCCACTCGCAGTGGCGTGCGCACAACACACGAGCAGAGTCACTACGCGGTTCTTCAGCCGCTTAAAGCTTCTGCCAAGACGGCCAGTCAAGGAACGCCACGTGTCTCCAAACGTGCGGGTCGCTGTTGGCCACTCCACCTTCTCCTTCTTGCGCGTCATCTTCGCTGCCTTCTCCGCGCGACGGTCGGCCTCAGCTACCTCCATAAACGCAACTTCCAGATCTGCGACCTCCGTCTGAGTGAAGCGGCCGTCGTAATGCATCGCCAGATGCCACTTACGCGACGGAGACCCGCGCTGTCCAAGGAGAACTCGAGAGCCGTCCGGTCCTTTCCGCCGCGGTTTGAAGACTGGTAGGCTCTAGCTTAGGGGCGGAGGGAGGAGCCGGCAGCTAAGTCCACATTCAGACGCCGCACTTTCCCCGCCGCCGATTTTGGCCTCCATCCTGTTGCGGAAAGCGCGTCTTGAGTTGTGAGCCCCCCATGGCATGACAGACATCCTCTCCGATAAAATCTGATTCTACGCGAAGATACCGTTTCACAAATGGTGATTGGCTAAAATATATTCAATTTCTCTATTTCCACCAGTCAATGTGACGTAAAAGCGACTTTACGTTATTTTGGGATATTCTCGCCATTTTGGGCATTTTGAGATGAGGTTGATCGGCATGGGTCGACGAAGTGCTGGCAGGAAGACCAGCGCTCTGCTGCGGCTTGCAGCGTCGCGGCGACGCATCCATGGCCAACAGTCGGTGGCCGATGCCGTACTCGAGGTCCGCAGCCGGCTGAACCTAGGCGCGGCCCCGTCCTCGCTCTTGAACGGCGACGATTCATCTCGGAACGACGCCAAGGCGCTGGTGGCCAATGCTCTGCAGCCACGACTCGCCGCAAGTAGCGACGTCTTCTTCCACAGCGATCGACGGGTACTTGAAGCGACCATTTGGCACTAAAAGAAGTGTCCATGGTGAGCCAAGAGCCAGTTGAGCTGAGAGCGCGTTCTGACGTTGCGGCCTTTGTCTTTGATCGGTTGGGTTGCAATAGTTGACTGAGGACGAGGCCGAGGCGTTGGCTCAAACCGTCGAGATGCGTGCACGGGGCGAGCCGCTGGCGTATGTTCTTGGCCGCAAGGAGTTCTGGTCCATGGAGTTTGTCGTCTCAATGGACACGCTCATCCCTCGAAGTGACAGTGAAGTGCTGATTGAGACCTTGGTGGTACGTCAATGAGGCTTGAGGTGCTGAGTCTTCACCTTGACAGTGGATAGCGGTCAAAGGACAGTAACCCTCCTTCTTATCTGCGCGCATATTGTGTTCATGCAACAGGATCAATTCCCCAAGCAGACGCCGCTGCGTATTCTGGACATTGGCACGGGTTCCGGGTGCCTTTTACTATCGGCTTTGGCTGAATTTCCTCTGGCGACAGGCGTGGGTATCGACATTTCCCCAGATGCCCTCGCCGTCGCGCAACAGAATGCAGTTAACAACGCTCTGGGTCAGCGCGCGCAGTTCTTGCACCGCGATCTGAAGACTCTGCCACGTCTTAAGAAGGAAGCACTGACCGACGAGGCGCTCTACCGACGCTTCGATGTCATTTTGTGCAACCCGCCATACATCCCGCGTCAAGAGCTCCACCTTATTGCGCCGGATGTGCTCAAGCACGAACCTCACCTGGCGCTGTTCGCCGATGGCGGACTCACGGCCTCGTCCAGCCCAACGGAGTCAGATCCTGATGGGCTGCGCATGTACCAACTACTGCAAAAGAGTATTGCCAATCTCTTCCGAAGTGATCCCACGTCTTCACCAATGGCAGAAGCGACCGCAGCAACAGCCAGCCCAAGTGCGAGGTGTTTGCTGATGGAGATCGGCTCAGAGGCGCAGGCTCGAGCGGTGCAAAAGCTTTTCACCGCCTCCGCCACATCGCAGACAGCGTCGAGAGACTCTGCCAACGAGCGATTACTGAAGTTCGAACGCTTCCTGTTCGACGCGAGTGGCAAGTACCGCGGTCTGCTGTTCCTGGCGCCTTGAGCCCCCGTCGTGCGGCTCGTAAACGAAGATAATGCACCAATCGGCACCCCCATAATCGCCTGACAGACCAGGAGAAGCAGCCTTTCGTCCAGTGTTGGGTCCATTCTTAGTGCACCCTTCAGGGCGACCGGTCAGTTGCGAGGAAGAAGGAGAGAGAGATCACGGATGAAGGAGAGTCTTGCCGCTCGACAGGAGGCCTTGCAGCGGCAGAATGCGGAGCTCAATGAGCAAGTGGAGGCCATCGAGCAGCAGCACAAACTCAGCGCCAGTCGCCCTTCATCCACGTCTTCTTTGCGTGGAGTCCGAGCGAGTTCCCCGCAGACCGAAGCGTCTTCTTTGAAGGCCAAGAGCTCTGACAATGACGATGAGCTGGATCAAGCCGACACGAAGCTGCACGCGACGTTGGCGATGGAGTTGAGTGCATCGATCGATTCCCTCGGCTCGCAAGACCTTCGAGAGGCACGTCGGCAACTGGCGAAGGCGGAAGGCGACGAGCAAATGGCAGCATCTTCCAAAAACCGATCAACACAGAGAACTCAGCAGCAGAAGCAGGTTGAAGAGAAGCGTTTCCCTCGAAGTGGCTCTCGCATCAAGGTGGGAACCAACAATGCTGAAGACGAAGAGCCCAACAGAGGCGGCACACCGGAAGGTCTGGGCCTGGAAGCCACCGTTCGATACCAGAAGGCGCGGCTCCGTGTGTTGCAGGACGAAGCGGACTCCGCCATCGCTCAAACCCAGCAATTGGTGCGTTCACTATCAATCCCTTCGGTGTCTCTCTTGTACGCCAGATCACTGAAGCTCCTTGTTGGTACTGCTTACTCTAGCAAACAGCTCGAAATGCCTTGAAAGCAGAAGCAGAAGCGCTCAAGGCAGAGAACGCGACGTTGGCCAAGAAGGCTCAGCAGACCAACCAGCTGCTGGAGAAGCAGCGAGAGCTTTCGTACGTCCTCTACTCAAAGCCGAAACGGCCTTCTGGCCATCGGAAGCGCTAACTGCTAGCGTTGGACGTTGTGCAGTGTGGCTCAAGAGGCCAAGCAGCGGATCCTGGAGTCGCAGCTATCGGTGGCCCAAGCGCATGTGGAAGAGACGCAGCGCGCTGAGAAACTGGCCTCGCAGCAATTCCGATCGAAAGACGTGAGCCAATAAGCCCACGTGTTTGCTGATGTCCCTGTTGGTGATAAAAAGTTGACGGTGCTCGGGTTTCTTTGTCCTGTAGGTGCGGCTCAACCGTGCGCTGGAAGAACTGGAGAAAGCAAAGGCTCAACTCCACGACGGAAAGAAGACGCATACTGAGCACACGGTCACCAAGACGGAGTTTGAGCAGGTGGTGCGGGAAAACAAGAAGCTCGAGAAGCAAAAGGTCAAGCAGCCTGAACTCTCCGTGCCAAGGCGTCACTTGACTGATGGCTCAATGCCTCATTTCCTATTGTCGTGGTGTAGAGCGAGCTGCTGGCGGCCTTCAAGAAGCAGATGAAGCTCATCGATCTACTCAAGCGCCAGCGGATCCACATGGAAGTACGTTCGCTCCCATCTACATGTATACGCACTAGCAATAGCTGAAGTCGAGGCATTGGTCCCTAACACTGCACTCGTTTGCTTGTCGCCCGAGTAGGCGGCCAAGATGCTCTCTTTCACGGAGGCCGAGTTCAGCAAGACGCTGGAGTTAGGTTGAAGCCCTGCGATGGGTCATTTCATCTGCATGAGTTCCTGCTGCAAGGCGAACTGCGCTTCCACTCGCTGAGCCTCCAGCACCCGCGTAAGTTCGATCTGCAAAAGCCCAACGAACAAACAGCGTCAGTATCAGAAAGGCAGAGCCTAGAACGCAAGGACCAATGAATCGGCCTACCTTCTTCTCGTTGAGATAGTGATACGCCTGCCAATGCGCCTCCTGTAGCGCCTCGATCTGCGACATGCTCAAACTGTCGGTGGGCTCAAGCTCCCGGTCACTCACTGACGATGCGATGAGGAACTTCTCCACGCCGATTTCCAGCTCTGCTGCCACCGGAAACGTGCGCTGGAAACTGGTGTTCAGCTGGTCATAGGCGGCAGTTGAGGCAGCAACGTCCGCTTCGTCCTCTGTGTCCTGCTGACTGCGTGGCGACGCAGAAAATGGCGCCACTGCTGCACTTCGAGGCACTTCCGGTGCGTCATGCTTCGCCTCAGTTACCCACGTCATTGTGGGTCGGGAGTCTGCTGATTGAAAAGCTGAGGGTGATGCAACCGATGGAATTGGCATTGAGGCTGGCCTGGAAGCTGGTACCGGGCTTTTCTTGGCACTTCTGGTGCTGGTGGAGATTCTGTGGTGAGGCTCCTTGGCCTGCTGCTTGGCCGGAGTACTCGTCTTTTCGCCGATAGAAGCCTTGCGACCTGATAAGTCAACATGTATGAGTTAGTGTGTGAAATACCCTAGAGTCAATGACACAGAGCACAGTCCACTTACGGATTTTCTTCGGTAGAACACGCTGCCAGCTATCCTCGCCATTCTCTGAGCTGCTTTCGCGGTGCTCTGACGGCGTATGGACTCTTTCCGGTCCGCCATTCGAAAAATTGGTCGCCATGGATTCGCGAGGTGCTGAGGACTCCAAAGAATCCTCTGTCCTGTGCTCCTCGCCCTCGTTTCCGCTGTCACTTTCGACTACTGCGGCCTCATTACGCTCTTGCATGACCTCGGCGTCTCCATTTGGTGCTTTCTTAGCCTTGCCTGGGGTCTTCTTCGCCTTTTTCTTGCTCTTCTTGGTTTTCTTCGAGCCAGCCTTACCGTTTACCTTCCGCTCTGCAGCATCTTCGTCTTCCTTCATCGCCAAAGCCGCCAATTCTCGCTCCACTTGTTCACTCTGTTGTACCGCTGCTTCCTCACGTTGAGCTAACTTTACGCTCAATAGCTCTCCGATCGTCGCCGAAACCACTCCGGAAGAGCGATTGCTCAAGTCCATCGCGGTGTTCCCAGCCAAATTTCGCCAGTTGAGATCAATGTCCGACCCACTCGCCAGTAGACACTTGACCGCATCTTCATTCTTCGTCAACACTGCCAGATGCAACGCAGTGTTGCCTCCAGCCGACTCCACTGCGCTCACCTCGGCCCCATGACTCAGCAATAAACTCACAATTTCGGCGCTTCGAGCCATCAGCTCTTCATGCGAAGGCGCTCCAGGTCTCGGATCGTCGCTGGCTCGGGCGGCGCACATCAGAGCAGTCATCCCGTTCATGTTGACTGCTGCCACACTCGCATGAAGCTCCAGGAGAAGCGCTTGCACTGCCGTGGCGTTCTTGGCCACACAAGCCATCATAAGTGCTGCGGAGATTAAGTACGTGTGACACAAAGCTCACACTTAGTGGTACAATCCAGCAGAAATGCTGAAGCGCAGCGTTAAATACGAACCTGTGTCGCCATGCACATTACGTTGGGCGACAATTGCCTCCAGTTTCTTCCTCCGCTCGGCAGTAGCCGTCAGTTCCTGAATCACCAAAGGCTAATGACAAATAACTGCAGCTTAGCATTACGTCAATATGCCACACATGAGGCATTTAAGCCACTGGATGCGGAAGAGGTCACATACGTTCTTGGCGATGGCCGCCAGGTGCAACACCGTGGTGTGATTGGTCTTCGTTGCGCAATGGCAAGTCGTCGTCTGATCGATCACGGGGCCAACGAGATCATCGCGTCCTGCGGCGTCGAATCAGATACGAGCCAGCAGCATTGCAATCGCAGCAGAGTGAAGTCAGAGCGTTGCGTTTCTTTGGCAGGGATCTCTTCTGGTCCGGAAGCTTCGGAGCGCTAATGAGCTGCTCGGATTGCCGACGCACCGCAGGCGCACACGCTCATGAGCACGCTCCAGCCCATGTCGTTGGGCCGATCGAAGTCCACGCTTCGCTCGCTGAAGAACTTGAGGCAGGCATCGTGGTCCGCGAACTCCACGAGGCGGTGCGCGAACGCCTGCGCCTTCTCCGCGGCGTCGGCCATCGCCATTCCCGCCATCAGCTCCGCTCAGTCAGTTCCTGGCCATCAGACAGCACGCAGACTCAGACTCAGACTCGGAATCAGATTCAGACATGTTTGCAGAAAGGACAGCCAACTTGAAGCGGAGTTCGTACTTAACCGGGAGAGCTCCGAGCCGTTACGCGGCCAGTGCCTGCTGGAAGGTGCAACGGACGCTCAAGCCAGCAGCGCAGCAGGAGCTTGACGTCTTGCATTGCTTCGGAGCCGTTTTCCTACCACCACTTTGGTCTGGATTGGCCTGCTCGCCTTCTGTGGTGTGTTGAAGTGCACAGCTCCCTAGCGAAGCAGTTCCATCGCCTTGTTGCAAGACTCGTTGGTGCCAAGGGACTCGAGAGCTGCGCCTGCAGACCGGCAGCCACAATGAACCGCGAGTTGGATGGGCTGCTGAGCAAACTCACGCAGATCAACAATGAGATGGGCGGCGACGATGGCAAGAACAAGAAGGGCAAGAACAAGGGCGACCACTTCCACGAGCTCAAGACGCAGATCGGCGAGCGCCTGCACCGCCTCAAGCTCGTAAGCGCCCAGTCAGACAGCTCGTCCACCATTATGTTGCGTTCTTTCTCATTGAAAGGTGAGGTGGTTCTGATGCGTCGGACATGTTGCAGACTTTGCAAGACAACGAGGGGGTGACGAAACGAGGGAAACACCCGCGTGAAGCCATCCGACGCCAGCAGGAGATCCGAGAAGACATTCGTCTGGTTGGGGTGGACATCAAGGAGCTCACCACCAGCTACGAGCAAGAAGCCAAGAAGAAGAAGGTGGAAGGCATCCCCCATACCATGCGAATCCATTGCTGTCGTTGTCCTCCTCTCACTGACGCGTTTTGCTTCTCCATTACCAGAGCAAATTCCCTCCGGAAGAGCTGGCGACACGCAAAGAGATCGTAATGCAGTACTCGGTCGAATTCGAGCGCATCAAAGAGTTGGCAGCGGCGAACTACCGCTCTCCCGCAGGCCGTACCGGCTTCGAGGCCGTGGGCGTCGCGGCGCCAATCGGGTCGTTCGAGAACGGCGCCTTTACTGCTCGAACGAGACCTGGCGGGGGCGTGGGCGGAGGGCCAGGCTTCGGAGCTGGTGGATTCGGAGCTGGAGGGTTGGGCGGCGGAGGTGGCGGCGGAGGAGGTGACGGCGCAGTCGAGAGGGAGGTGATAACCGACGACCAGCGCGCAATGATGGCGGACATCCAGAGGAATGACCAGCGCTTTGTAAGGCTCAACCATCGACAATTGATTGGGGTGTCTGCCGAGTCGCAGCGGTTAATGTATCTTGCATTTGACTGGATCTAGGACAACATCATTGAGCAAATCGGCACGGGAGTCCAAGAGCTGGGCCAGCAAGCTCGCATGCTGAACGAGGAGCTCCAGCAGCAGACCATCATGATCGACGGACTGGGAGAACGGATCGACAACACGCAAGCGCACGGTATGTTGGACTCTCCCGGTTCATGGACGAATCGCCATCCTAACCAACACTGGTTCTGTGCTTTGTGGTGATGCGTTGGCAGTGGAGAGCGTGAATCTGAAGATGAAAAAGACGCTGGAGAAGGTCGGCGGTGGGGCAGACAAGTGCATGATGGACATGATCTGTCTCGTCCTGCTGCTTGGGATCCTGGCTGTGGTCTACAACATGTTCATCAAGAAGGATGCCAGCACCAGCACAACGACGACAACTTGAGCCAATGCGAAGGAACCCCAGCCGAAGAGCCACCTGCAGTAGCCACCGCATTGACGTTCCCTATTTCCTTCCAGCTGCAGTTGTTCAGCACATATTCACAATTCAACCCATGGAACAAGAAGGAAGGACGCACCTGGGTCTCTAATCTGGTCGGCTGGACTCCGTGTGCTCTCGTTCATCTGCTTCTGGCATCGCAATTCTTGCTGCTTATACACCCCAAACTCCCGCTCGCGCCTACCTTACTAATCCATGCCTTATGTAGATATTCGCTTTCCGACTCGATCGCTCAGGAACGAAGGCTTCTATTGCGGTCCATAGATGGAAGGTCGCGGCTGAGGCATCGAGCCGCCGCCCATACCCATTCCTCCCATTCCTCGCATGCCCATGCCTCCCATGCCTCCCATTGGTGGAGGCCCACGCGGCGGACCTGAACGCATCACCAGTACAGCAACCGAAACGTCAGTAACATTTAGTTTGACGCTTGTAGCCCATCTTCGATGAGGTTCTCTACGGCACATACCTCGAAACATGGGCGGCCGCATCATTCCTGGCCCACCTGGAGGAGGCATCATGCCTCGTGGGGGTCCATTGCGAGGCGGATACATGCCCGGGCCGCTGGGCGGGCCGCTCTGGCGCGGAGGCAAAGCCCCCGCCACCGGAGGGCCACGAAGCCACTCGCCAGCTAGACATGCAAAGTTCCGTCAGTTATCCACAGCCAAGCAACACAGAGCATTGGACTATTGGTATATGAGGCGTACGCGTCATGATCAGGCCCTCGCCAGCCAGGAACTGCTCGTAGTAGAGCTTCACGTTCTCGCGGTGCTTCCAGCCGCGGTTGTGCTGCTTCCGGCCGGCTTGCTGCGTTGAAAAAGACACCGTTGGCAACAGGAACACAAGCAGAATCAGCTCAGCAGGTCGGCGCTCGCAGACGCAGGGAGGGTGTTGGCTACGCACCGAGTCATGCGTGAGGTAGGTGTCGCAGTAATCGCAGTAGTAGCGCGGCATGTTGGCGCTGCTTGACTCGACTTTGGGCTTGTCGCTGCGATTCGAGAGCGAATTGCAGGTTCCGTTATGTGGTGCACATCAGGATGTGGGTTGATGCGAAGGTCACTATTCGAAATCGTTCGTATTCACCAAAATATTTAGCAACACGCCAATCGATCGCGTGGACCAACTTGGACGGGCGACATCGGCGCTCTTTCGCCCACGTGTCTTTATGAAATCGTATCCCGCACCGCCTCGTCATCTCTCGGACAGTTGAGTTTACCTCCCCTCGCTATAGTGCCCTTCAACACATTCCGCCGATACGTGGCTCGCCCATGCGCATCTCCATCATCAGCATTCGTATCAATTGGTGGCGCCAGATTCTTCGGCGCTGTGGCTCGGCTGCGCGACTGCCAGCCACTCGCCACTCTCGCATCTGCAGCCTGACGAAGATCGCGGCCTCCGCTCTCCGTCGCCTTTGCCTCCGCTCGCTCCGCCGCGCGTCCTCCTCCTCAACTCTCCGCCGAATTCCCACCATGGCCGCCGAGAAGCAGTGGTTCAGTGAGACGGAGGCCATGTGGCCCGGCCAGAAGTTCTCGCTGGAGATGGAGACGGTGCTGTTCCAGGGCAAGTCGGACTTCCAGGACGTGCTGGTCTTCAAGTCGGCCACCTACGGCCACGTGTTGGTGCTGGACGGCGTCATCCAACTCACGGAGCGCGACGAGTTCGCGTACCAGGAGATGATCGCGCACCTGCCGCTGTTCGCGCACGCGCAGCCCAAGCGCGTGCTCATCGTGGGCGGCGGCGATGGCGGTGTGCTGCGTGAGGTGACCAAGCACGCCTGCGTGGAGAAGGTGGTCATGTGCGAGATCGACCCCATGGTGTGCGACGTTTCCAAGAAGTACTTCGGCGAGACGATGGCCACGGCCTTCGAGGACCCGCGCCTGACGCTCATCCATGCCGACGCAGCCGTGTATCTGCGCGAGAACACGGAGAAGTTCGATGTGATGATCGTGGACTCGTCGGACCCGGTGGGTCCCGCCGAAGTGCTGTACCGCGCCGAGTTTTACCAGAGCATGAAGGACTCGCTGGCCCCCAATGGCATCGTGTGCACGCAGGGCGAGTGTCTGTGGCTGCACTTGGACCTGATCGTGGACGTCATGACCCGCTGCCAGAGCATCTTCCCCACCATCAACTACTCGTACACGACCATCCCCACGTATCCGTCGGGCCAGATCGGCTTCATCATGTGCTCGCTGGACGAGAGTGAAGG
>MBAC02003262.1:0-38634 GCA_001712635.2 Nothophytophthora sp. Chile5 | reverse complement strand
TGCTGATCTCAGGGACATACTTGACGCAGTGATGCTCTCCAACTGTCTGATACAAAGGTATAAAGTTTGGGGAGATTCCAGGTGTTTGGCCTCGCGTGAGTAACACGCCTGAGTTGCACCCGATTGATGTGCAAGAAACAGACAGGCTCCACGTTTGCCCGCACATGTTTGCAGTTGCAAACCTCAGTTATCGCCCGTCGAATATGTGGCGATCGACGCCAACCCGCTGCAAACTTTGCATGAATGGATGCAAATGCCAAATTTATCTCTTCTTCTGCGTTTGAGCGTTGCGTTTTGACCTGTTATACCGGCATTGCAATTTTGGGTTCAATTCTACACTTGCAGTGGTGTCGTCGTCCAGCTGGCGTTTCACCCATACATTTGACAAGATATCTGCGTTCAGTCTCTTGTCCGATGTGACTTGCACCCTCTTGCACTCACCTCGCCCGTTCCCTCCATCCTCCATTCAACTTAAACCGCCCCACAACTCGAGATCCTCTCATCCCACATCTGATTTCCTTACTCGAACCTCATTCTCTTGGTCGGGCTGAACTTCCGGTCATTGCAAAAAGACATTTCCCGTCGGACACCGCCGAACGTTGTTGCCCTCAACAATCCAGTCCGACAACGTGATTAAACGTTCATTCGCCGATTCGCCTCCTGCCGCGCACCCAGTCCAAGGCAGAGCGAATACCCCGCATTCTCCGGACCATGCAGCTCTTCCTCGCGCTCGCGGCTCTCGCCGTGGCCCCCCTGGCCGTCCAGAGCTACACGAACCCCATCGTCATCAAGGGCTACAAGACGTTCGACGCCAAGACGGGCGAGGCCTTCGCCGTGAAAGGCATCGACTACTACCCGCGTCCGAACACGGGCGACCTGGACGTGAACAACCTGGACTTCTTCACCGACGACATGCAGGCGGTATGGGAGCAGGACATCGAATATTTGGCCGAGGCTGGGGCCAATGCCGTGCGCCTGTACGCTGTGGACCCGTCGCAATCCCACGACGCCTTCATGTGCGCCTTGCGAGCCAAAGGCATGTACGCGTTGGTGGATCTCGGCGCCAGTTGCGAGAACTGCTCGATCACTGTGGATGAGTACCCCGCCTGCTACCCAAGTGCTCTCAAGACCCGTGGCGAGCAGATCATCGCCGAGTTCGCGCAATACGACAACGTCTTGGCCTTCAGCGCCGGCAACGAGGTGAACAACATCGTGGACGACGCGTGGACCAATGCGCCGTGCCAGAAGAAGTTTATTCGCGACATGCGCTCGTTCGTCGGAAGCTGTGCCAGTTTCCGCAATGTGCCGGTGGGGGTGGTCATGGCGGATCCCGACACAACCAATAACAATCGCGAGGTGAACTCCAAGTACTACAACTGTCGAACGGACTCCACCGACGAGTACGAGAATGCAGAATGGTATGGTCTGAACACGTATCAGTACTGCGACGCTGACGTGACGGAGCTGGCGAGCTCCGGTGGCTTCGAGAAACTCCTGACGGACTTCTCAGCCTACGACTTGACGATTCCGGTGCTACTGACCGAGTTTGGCTGCGTGAACCCGAGTTTCCCCACGGTTGACGGCTATGAGGCACAGCGGACGTGGCTCCAGGCCGGGTGGCTCTTCGACTCGACGTTCCGCGATGTCTTCGCCGGTGGATTTGCCTTCGAGTACTCGACCGAGAACGCTAACGCTGGAGATGCGTCGCCCTATCCATTCTCGACTTACGGGGCCCAGAACTACGGCCTCGGCTACTTCTCGCCTGAAGATTGCGACCATGAGTCGGTGCCGTGTGTCTACAACCCCATGCCCAACTTCGACAATCTGGCGGAGCAATACAATGCCACAGACATCTCCGGAGAGAGCGCGATGGCTGATTTCACAGTCGCTTCCGGCCGCACTAGCTTCCCTGCCTGTCCGGATGGCTTTGCGGCCCTAGCGGACGTCACGTGGGAGGCCGACAGCGTCGACAGTCTCACGTGTCCGTCCACGGCGCAGCAGTACGAGTGTCCCAACCAGGAGACCAGCGGCAACTGGGCCAGTGACGCCGGCTCCAGCAGCGCGGCGTCAACCTCCTCCAAGGCGACCGCCGAGGCGGAGAGTGACGGTAGCTCCATCACGTCCTCGGGCTCGGGAACTGCTAAGGGCGCCTCGAGCGCCGCGTCCTCGATCATGACCCGGTCCCTCACGTTGGCAGCCGTCGTGGCAGCAATCGCCGGCGTCCTGGTGTGAGAAGTGGGTCTTATCCAGAGCTAAATTTATTGATGTCGATGGTTGGACGACTCGAACAGCGAAGCTGAGAGCTGGGAAGACGTGGTGGCTGTTGGAAATAGACGGAAGGCCTCCAACGCTATCAAATTCCACTGTCGGGGCCTTTTTCTCGCTTATTTTGGCTGGATATCCGATCAGAAATCACGCCTCAATCTCATCCACCGATCCTTGCAACGTGTTGCATCCATCCTCCATGCTCTTGACTCGAGAGCTCGTGCCTTCAAGGTCGCCGTTCTCGCCTCGAGCTGCCTCCATGCTCCACTCGTCACAATTGAAAAGCCCTTCGACCCCGCAAAGACCAACGACGACCGCATCATGAAGCTCTCGGTGTCCCTCGCAGTCCTCGCCCTCGCGCTCTCCTTCTCCGAGACGGAGGGCTACACGAACCCGATCGCCATCAAAGGCTACCGGATGTTCGACAACAAGACCGGCGCGTCCTTCGCGGTGAAAGGCATCGACTACTACCCACGCCCCAACGCGGGCGACCTGGACGTGAACAACCTGGACTTCTTCACGGACGACAACGAGGCTATCTGGAAGAGCGACATCGAGTACCTGGCCCAAGCAGGCGCCAATGCCGTGCGGCTGTACGCCGTGGACCCGTCCAAGTCCCACGACAAATTCATGTGCGCGCTGCGAGCCAAAGGCATGTACGCGCTCATCGACCTCGCCGCCAGGTACTTCACCCGCTCTCCGGATTGCTTGCCAACTCCGTTTCCCCATACTAATGACCGAATGTGTTTGTCAACTGAAGCTGCGAGGGCTGTGCGATCACGCAAGAAGCGTTTCCGACCTGCTACCCCGCGACACTCAAGACTCGAGGCGAGATGATCATCCTCGCCTTCGCTAAGTACGATAATGTGCTGGCGTTTAGTGCTGGCAACGAGGTGAACAACGCGGTGGTGGACGCCACCGTCAACGCTCCGTGCCAAAAGAAGTTCCTGCGGGACATGCGCGCCTTCATCGGCGGCTGCTCCACTCTCCGACAGATTCCCGTGGGCGTCGTAATGGCCGATCCCGACCTCACCAAAAACAACCGCGAGCTGAATGCCAAGTACTACAACTGCCGAACCAACGCCGACGATAAGTACGAGAATGCCGAGTGGTACGGCCTCAACGCGTACCAATACTGCGACAACACCGTGACGGACGTGGCCAACGCCGGGGGCTTCCAGCAGCTACGAACGGACTTTGAGAAATACAACATGACCATCCCAGTCATGCTCACGGAGTTCGGCTGTCTCAACGCGGGCTTCCCGACGGTCGACGGCTACGAGGCGCAACGCACCTGGCGTCAGGCTGCGTGGCTCTACTCGACAGACTTCCGCCAGGTCTTCTCCGGGGGCTTCGCCTTCGAGTACTCGACCGAGAACGCCAACTCCAAGGGTGCCAACTCGGCGTACCCGTTCACGACTTACGGAGCCCAGAACTACGGCCTCGGCTACTTCTCGCCCGAGAACTGCACCCACGAAACCGTGCCGTGTGTGTACAACCCCATGCCCAACTTTAACAACCTTGCGACGCAGTTCAACTCGACGAACGTCACGGGGGAGTCCGCGATGGGCGCCTTCACCGTGGAGACGGCTCGGACCACGCTGCCTGTTTGCCCCGCCGACTTCGCCACTCTCTCGAGCATCACGTGGGCAGCTGATAGTACCACGAGTCTCTCGTGTCCGACGACGGTGCAGGCTTACACGTGCGCCAATCAGACCTCCAGCGGCCTCTGGGCCACCGGCACGACCAGCAGTAGCAGCAGCAGTGGGGCGACGTCGACGCCGACGTCCACCACCGCGTCCACAACCGTGAGCGGAGCTCGCTCGACTCGCAAGCTGTCGGTGGTGGCAGTCTCCCTCAGTCTGCTTTCGGCGATTATGAGCGTCTTGTCCTAAGAACAAGCGACTGGAAGCATGAGCAGCACAATGGTGACTCCACGACGCTGAGCGAGTGATCTATCGATCCGGAATGAGCTATGCATCTATAAGCACATCAAATAATATATAATACACACCGCCAAAGCGAAGAAACGTACCTGTCGAACCTCCTGGAGGTTCCAAACGACAAGAAGAGCCTCAGCACGCGGGGTCAAGAAGACAAGGAACGAAGAATATCAAGTGTGCAGGTGTCTTATGTCTTCTATCGCTGGTTCACAGTCTGTGGGGAGCTAGCGTCAATGGGAATCGCAGTCAATGCGGCGATTTACGACAAAGACGTGAGTCTCTGATCGAACCCGAGCTTTCGCTCGTCGGAGGGTGGCCTTCTCGCCAGCCATTCAGCGCTTAAAGTCGGCTGGACGATTGCAACGCCTCTCGGAAGCAGCGCATCATCTTGTCGATGGCCCAGTCCGGGGTTTCAGGCGTCACCGGCAGGTAAACCAAGCTATCGGCAGAAGTCCAGAAACGCCAGTCAGTCACCCCTTCTGCATACTTCAACGCGTTGCAACGTCCACCACGCACCTGTTCATGATGTGCTTGGCGTGTTTCGGGTCTTGCTCAAGCCCGTGCGGACTATAACCCCCGAAAAACAACGAAGAAAACGTTTAAACTCCGCTCAGCTGGACGCCAAGGACAACGCAATAGGATCCATCCTCGTACCTTGGCACAAACGCCAGCTGCGTGGCACCCGACGTCACGTCAAAACCCTATCAGAGCAGCAATCCGTCAGTCTTTTACAACAGTCTCCTCGCCTCCTACTCGTCAATAGACAGGCAGCATCCACGTACATGCTTGTTCATGTAAGTGACGACGGCCGTTGGCGAGGGCACGCACACTGGGAAGAGCCAATAGTAGTGCTTCAGAGCGTGATGACCCGGGATCTACGAGACAAGAAGTGGCAGCATTAGCCTGTCAACCTCGTTATTGTCAAAGGTGAAGAGGATTTCAGCTCGCACCGAGACGTTGGGCAGGTCCTTGATGGCGTTGGCCAATTGCTCGCTTTTCGATCTGTGCAGTCGACCAGCCACGACGTTAGCAACCACTATCGTCGACTGTAGCATAATAGGCTTCAAAACGAGGGGCTCACTTCCGCAAGAGCACATATTGCTCGTCCATGCAGCTCAAACGGCGATGCAGCATTCCGAGCAGCGCCATGGACGGGCGATGCTGGATGAGAGACACCAGTTCCCCGCCGCTGAAGCCTCGGATCGCGGACGTGATGACTTGATCGTGATCCGCTGCAGATTTATAGCCAAGGATCAAAGTGCCTCAGCAAGGTCAACCAGCCTTCGAGGTCAAGAGAACAAGCTGGAAAGTACCTCCGACAGCGCGACACGCGTGCAGGAAGAGGCCGTAGATGGCTGGCGTGGAGATGCCGTGCAGCACTCCGTACTTGACGAGTCTCTTGAAGAAGAAGAGGTTGGAGCGACTCGGGTATCTGCAGCCAAAACGTCCGTCAGCATCACCTTTGGCAGGTCCAAATTGCTGGCTTTGCTGCGCTCGTACCGTCGCTCCCGACGTCGCATCTCCTCGAGGACGGCGGCGTCTTTCACGTGGATGATCGCGCCACCGAAGGACGTGGCCGTCTTGATGGTGCCGAAGCTGAACATGGACACGTCGACGCGACTCTCCCCCGTGTACTGCATACCCATGAACGCCTGTGCACAGTCCTCCAAAACCAGCAGGTTGTTACTGTGGGCGACTTCCAAGACGTCGTCCAAGGGGAATCGCGAGCCAAAGATGTGCGCGATGAGCATCAGCCGCGTGTTCTACCACCGAACATCAAACAACAGTGCAATACCGTTAGTGCTACCCCTTCCATCATCGCTGTTGACGGGACATCAAGATATTGAGGAGGAGGGGAGTCTCACCTTCGTGACGGCTTGACGAAGGAGCTTTACGTCCACCGCGAGTGTCTCCGGGTCCAGATCCACGGGGATAGGCACCAAGCCATGGTAGCGCAGCACGTAGAGCATGTCTGGGATGGTGATGGCGCTGCAGAGCACCTCGCTCCCCGCTGGCAGCTTGAGGGTCTGCAACAACAGGTCGAAGCCCGTGCTGCTCAGGTTTGCATCAAGTCAGTCAGCTCTGCAAGCCTTCAACAACGATAGAGAGCGTCAACATCTTGTGGCATTCGTACCGGACGGAGAGCGTGACCATGGACTGGCCGTTGGGGTCCCACAGCTGCGTGACCTTCTGCTCGCAGTCCTCGCGTTGGTCCTCACGGAGGCGCAGACAGGCTGCGATCCCGGCGCCAATGTCGCTGTAGGTCACGTCCAGCTTCTTCCGAGGGAAAATGGCCCACGGACACGACGCCGACAGCGGCTCCAGCTTCCCTGTTCAATGAGGAGCAGGCACAGAGTCAGAGTGGAGACGTTGGGCCGATTGAGGACTCTGCCAGTCGCACCAAAGGGCTTCAAGCGCGCGGGCGACGGCGGTGACGGCCTCGCGCCTTGGGCAACGGGTTTAGCGCTCATTGGCGACGTGTGGTGCGGTCTGTGGCTCTCTGCGCGGCGGCTAAAGACGCGCGAAGGGCGAATGCGGTCGGTCGGTCGCCTCGACGGAGCTGCTCAGAAGCGGCGAAGGTCCAGTTTGCGTCGTTGGGATTTTGGCGACTGTCGCCCAAATGCCAAAAGAGGGTTCGAAAAGAGCGATAAAAACTAGTATACGCGAGTGCGAAACGCAGGCTAAAGTACCAGACACCGTTTCGGATTGGATAAAACCCCGATACATCCATTTCTGCAAGCATTGGATTGGTTGAAATGGAAGATGAAGACGACGTATCGGTTTGACGGAACTGGGTGGAGTGAAGGGACACGAAAGGTCGCGGAGCTCCGACCGTCTCACGGATCCATATCCGCCACTGCCGGTGCTCCCATCGACCTGATCACCTTCGCAGCCACTTCAGCTGGCTCCGAGGCTGCAGTCATGCACCGAATCGCAGCCAAACGCAGCTCCACCGGCTCTCCCGGGCCTGGCACGCCGGACGAGGCGCTAACTGCGTCCGACACGTCCTACTACGTGTCACTAAGCGATGTCGTCCACACCCGGAAGGGAAGCACCGACGATGGCTCCTTCCTATCGCAGTTGTTGCCGTCCTCGACGTCAGTATGGAGTTTGGAGTCTCTGGCCATTCCAATGGTTTACATGAGCACAGGCCTCATGTACTCACTACCCCAAGCCAACATGGAGTACTTCCCGCGGAGTCTCGGGGCTTCCGATGCCCAACTGAGCACAGTGGCGGTCGTTCGAGCGCTTCCATGGACGCTCAAGGTGCTTTTCGGTCTGCTACCCGACGTTTTCCCGGTCCGAGGCCGTCGATTCACGCCGTATCTGCTGCTGGCTTGCATGACCAGCTCCCTGTTCCATCTCCTGCTAGCAGTCCGCAGCGCCTCCGAGTCGCTGAGCGTCGTGTCCTTCACCCTACTGCTCTTAGGCGCCACTGTGGGCGTCGTCATGGCCGACGTGATGGCCGACGCCCTCGTGGCGCATCGCGTGTTGCTTCAACAGCAACAACAATCGCTCCGGATGAAGCAGTCCCAGCAAGAGAAGGAGACGCTGGGCAGTCACTTACAGACCACAGTGTACCTCTGTCGCTTCGCCAGCGAACTGGTGGGCTTCTGGACCGGAGCAGTGCTGAGCAACAAGCGAGAATGGGGGTTCGGAGCCTCCATGAGCCAGCAATTCGCCTTCCTGGCCGTCGTCCCGTTGATCTCCGTGCTTCCTTCGCTCTGGTTTTTCCACGAACCCGTGGAAGAACATGGAGCGATGCCTCTCGACCAGCAACTCGCAGGCATCTGGCTCATGCTGCAACGAAGAGCTACCTGGCAACCTGTGTGTTTCCTGGTACTGGCCAATGCGTTGCTCGTGCAGAATGCGGCGTGGGGGAACTTCCTCAAGGTGGCCTACAGCTTCGACGCCTTCCAATACGGCGCGTTGAGTGCGATCGGAGCCACCGTGACCTTCGCGTCCATCCTGCTGTATCGGATCCACATTCTCCCGCACTTTGAGGCGCCGTGGCACGACGTCTACTTCCTCACAGGCCTTGTCATCGCCACCTTCTCGGCGTTTAACGTGCTGCTGGTACTGCGAGTGAACGAGCTATTGGGGATCCCTCCCTTCTGGTTCGCAATGGGCGACGCCGGCATCGCCTCCTTCGCACGTGGCTTCCAGTACCTCCCGGTGGCTCAGATGTTCGTGGCCGTATGTCCAGAGCGACAGGAAGGCGTGGCTTTCGCGCTACTCACGAGTGTAATCAACCTGGCGCAGGCCTTCGCCACTACGCTGTCCAACATCCTGCTGCGTATCTGGCCCGTGGAACTCACAGATCTCCAGAAAGTGCCGCACGACTTCAGCGGCGTCTGGAAGCTCTCGGCACTCACGAGCGTCATCCCCTTGGTGCCGATCGTGCCGCTGACCACGCGGATGCTGCCGAAAGGTCCTCGGGAACAGGAAGCCATGCGAAACGAGCTCTCTCCGAAAGGCGCGGCGGTCGTCGTGGCGCTTTACGGCTTCGGGTTCATCTGGGTCATTGTTCTGAGTTTCTTGGCGATTTTGAAGCCGTGCCACGTCTTGGTCGGAGGTCACGGATGCTCGTAGCTGTGTACCTTTGTATGCTCGATAGACCATCCACGTTTTCAGCCGATTCTTGGTTTGTATGGCTTTCGTGTGCTTCAGATGGCTACAGCGAGCGAGAGCTTCACGAGTCCGATGAGTTTCTCCAACTGCTGCTTGTGTTGGGTCGAGGAACGTTCGCTGACGTCCTGGCGATCCGCCGGCTCCTGAGCATCAGCTTCATCGATCTCCGCCTCCTGTTGCTGTCGAGATGCAGCCAACGCCTGTATGCTTGAGGCAAAAGGAGTCTCTACAGTCCGCTGGAGCTGACGACAGCAGACCAGTCCAGCCAATTCGAGGAATGCGTCAAGTCGACACCGTCGGCGGCCTCTTTGGGCCAACAGGAGTCGCTCCAACTCCGAGGGGTTCAAACTCAAGTCATACAACTCCAGGAGGGCCATACACACTCCTTGTCTTGTTCCAGACCACGCAGAGAAGGCGGAATCCAACGTGTTCCTCGTCTGCTGGGACGGATTCCGAGGATCCTCGACGTCCTGCAGCCAGATATGACAACGTAAGGCCCCAGCACTCGGTCTCTTGGTCGGATCGACCACCAAAAGCGCTTGAAGTAGTGCACGTGCGCCGGATGAAAGCACCGGCGGCAATATGAGCTGCTGGGTGCCACTGCGTAATTTCTGGTACAATTGGTGGAAATTCGTGCTTTGGAACGGGAATTTGCCGCACAACATCACATACAACAGCACTCCAAGGCTCCAGACGTCCACAGGTCGCCCATCGTAACAGGCACACGCGACCACCTCCGGCGCCATATACGACGGCGTCCCGCAGAAATTCTTCTTCGTTCGTGTCTTCGGATCTGCTCCATCGGGCATTGGGCGGTCAACAATCTCTTCGAAGTCGCTGAAGCCGAAGTCGATGACTGTGGCGTGGCCCGAACGCTCGTCAAGCAGCACGTTCTCAAGTTTCAGGTCCCGATGGATCACGCCTTGTGTATGCAGCGCTTCGACCGCCATCACGAGCTGCTGGAAGATTGCCTTGGCTCGATTCTCGGCCAGTCGTTGGCCGGCTGTCCGCCGTAACACGTCGCAGAGACTGGAGCCGCGCACGAATTCCGTGACTGCGTGGATGCGAGTGAGCGATTCGAAGAATTCAATGAACCGCACGATGTTCGGATGCGCTTGTAGCCTCGAGAGCACCTTCACTTCTTGTCGGACACGTCGCCACTCAAGTGCGTCGCTTCCTGAGTCCACGACGGTACGTTTGCCGATAGAAACCACTGGTAAGCACGTCTTGGTGCCTTGTAAACGCGCATAGCTCTTGATCGCCACGGAGGTGCCACTGAGCCGGTGCGTCCCCAGACGAACGCGACCGAAGGTTCCGCGTCCGATCTCCTTCCCCATGACGTACCAAGAAGCCACGTCGTCAATCGGAGGCTCGTTCTTGACTTCGGGGCTGTGCTGGTTGGCTCCGAGGTCGCTGTTAAATCCGAAGGTCGACAGCTCGTTGGCCAGAGTTCGCGATACATCGGTCTTGGCTTGGGCCTCTTGGGTGTTCGCTATGCGCCGCATCTTGGCCACGAAAAGTTGTACAGCCTGTTCAGCAGCCAGCAACTGTGTTGGTGAAAGGTTAGGGATCTGGAACGGTGGTCGAGTGGGGGTGACGGCGTTGCGCATCTCAACGCGGTCGTAGACGTCTCGAAGCTGCTCTAACGCGGCCACCTCGCCGCTCTCTGCTGGAAGTTGAGGCTGTCGAAGAGAGGAGCTTGATGTATCGGACCTGCTCCGCTCGCCCGTCGTTTGCCACATCGCTGACCATTCGCCACTTCCCCTCGCATCTCCCAGCGCGTTGTCCAGCCGATTCACACGTCGTGTTCGTCGTGTTAGCACGGCGTCCAGGTCGCGTTCGATTGACTTCTTCGCCTCAATCAGCCCCGAGATCTTCCGAACGCTGCGTGGAGTCGTCGACCTCCGCTTCATCTCTTTGTTCGACGAAAACGCGGTGGAGATCGCCGTCTCCGTCCACAAAGCAAGTAGCTCCGAGTGTATCCAAGGCGCTTGGAACTGCGCAGCATGACCAGGAGGTGATCTATTCCTATCCGTTGAAGGCGGAAAGAAGGAAGAGTCTCACTCCTCAAGCCATCGAGTGAAACCACTGACCACCATCAGACGGAGCACGAGGCAGAAACTCACTGCATCGTCGCGTATGTGGCCGTCCAGTGCGTTGTCAATCAGTGGCGTCTTCAAAATGCCCACCCCATAGTTGGGCCCTTTAATTCATTCCCGAACAGTGTCTCTCCCAGCCGCAAAAGCCCAGGCGGCGCAGCATGGACGATGATCTTCCGCAGACGAGCGCTGCGAGTGCTGTCAGCCAGGCATTGGGCGGTATCGGCCTTCGCGCCACGAAGAAGCCACCGCTGCCTCTGCCACCTTCGCTGTTAGCTCCTGAGACCGGCCAAGCTGCGGTAGCAAGACGTGCTTTGAACGACCCGAGCTCGGGCTCAGCTCCACAGTCTCGATCTCGTTTGCCACTTCGCTCTGATCCTCAAGTCAAACAGTGGAAGACTGCGCTCGGCAATCAGCTGCAGCACGTGCAAGGCGACAACCGTCGCGTCGGGGGGAAGCAGCAGCTCAACACGAGCACACTGCAGCCGCATACGGCCGTCAAGATCCACGAAGACCCTGCCACACACGAGTCGACTTCAACTGGAGGTCCGACACGCAGTCCCTTCCGGACGTTAAGAGCCAACGGCGTGTTCCAGAACGAGCAGCAGCGGCAACGGCAGCTCGAGCGGCGGCAAAAGAGGGAAGAGAGCGATATGGCGCCTTCCGCAGGCTCCAGATCCTCGCCAGGTCAACCGTCAACGATTGCACCGTCGAGTACTGCAATCCCACCGGCAGTGAGGTCCGCATCTGATGTAAAAGCCGCAGGTTCTAGCAGTCGACGCCGTGGTCCCCTGCCATTGCCTGCTTCGCCGGCTCCCAGTCCACCGATGGCAAATGGCACCGCTGTCCTTCCCGCCTTGCCTCTCCTTCGTCGACAGCAAACGCCTCGTCGCTCCCAACCTTCGCCTCATCACCGTAGCGCTTCCTCCGTTCCAACCATCTTGACGCCGACAAAACAAGAGCAACCGATGTTCTTCCAGGTCTCTGGAGACAAGCAGAGCTCAAGCATCGCAAGCTGCTCTATCGCTGTGTCGACAAGCGCAGTCCCTACTGCCACGACAGCCACGGAAACCGAGGAAGCGATGGACAAAGAACTCGTGAAAGAGACCAGCCCCACCACTCGAGAGTCGCTCCACCGTCGTGTATCCGATCGACGATCCAGCGACGAAGACGACAGTTCCCATAGCTTTAGTATGGACGTTGGAGGACCAGAACGCATCGGGAAGCTGTCCCGCGAGGAGGACGAGTTTGACTTTGCCATCCTGCTCAAGCCTTCCAAGTACGAAGAGCACGTGGATCTGCCCGACGCCGTCACAGCGATCGTCCGATCTCCAGCCTCCACGTTGAAGCCCAGTGGAAAGGTGGACTCCACGAGCGCTCGAGCTGAAATCACCAGGCGAATCCAACGCACGGGGCTGCACGTCAAGCGTCTGCTCTCTCTGGACGGCAAGCAGTCGCTCCTCAAAGTGCGCGCGCCTCAGCGGGTTCTAGAACTTGGCGCAGAGCGATTGCGACTTCGCAAACAGCGGCGCTTCGATCAGGTCTGGATGGTCTTCTCTTGTGAGTTACGCGCGAGTTTCGCCGACTTCGATCCGGTGCGAGGTCACGTCAATTTCCTCGATAGTGAGAAGCAGAGCATCGTGCACGCGCTGCTCACCGCTCCGGAGACCGACGGCGGCGCTGGACTCAACGAGTGCTGTCCTGTGACCATGCGCTTTGTGCTGCAGATGTACCCGCTTCACAAGCAGGATCTGGCGTTGCTCAAGGCGCGTTGGGTCACTTTCTGGCGATCTCCAGCAGCCCCGAAGTCTCCGGATGCCTCAAACTCGCGAGCGCCCTCGACAACAAGGTGCTTACTGCTTCGTGGCGTGTTGCAGCAGCCTCTGGATGACGTGGCGCAGTACTTTGGCGAGCGGATCGCCTTCTACTTCGCCTGGATGGAGATGTACACTCGCTGGCTCGTGGTGCCGAGCGTCGCCGGCTCTGTGCTGTTCGTGCTGCAGGTGCAAGCGCATCAGCTCGATCACCCCGCCGCTCCTCTCTACGCACTCTTCATGGCGCTCTGGACGTCAGCCTTCATCCTCGCGTGGCGCCGACGAGCCGCCGCATTGGCGTATCGCTGGGGGACGCTGGGCTACGAAGACGAGGAAGTCACACGCCCCGAGTTCTACGGAGATCGGAGTAGCACAACTCGTCCACCCGGCGGAGTGGAGAGCGATCATGAACCGTCTGAGAGGCGCTACGCGTCCTGGAAGCGGCTGCTCAAGTACAGCGTGACCATGCCGTGCGTCGGAGGGAGTATCATCACAGTGGTGGTGCTCACGTACTTGGCCTTCTCGACTCGCGATCGACTGGAAGCACAGTCGCTGGCGACCAAGCGAGCCGCCTCGCAAGTGGCCGAGAAGGTGAGCAGCTCCGGGACCGTCAGTCTGGAGGACCTTCGTGCGTTGGCCCGAATCGGCGTGAGCTGGAGCTTCTGGGTCTATCTGCTCCTGACGCCGGTGCTTTACGGTCTGTTGATCCCCGTGCTGGACTTCGCCTTCACCCGAGCCGCTCGCGCGCTCAATAACTGGGAGAATCACCGCACCGAGTCCAGATACCAGAGCCACTTGATCCTCAAAGTCTTCTCCTTCCGCTTCGTCCATGTCTTCGCGTCGCTCTACTACTACGCCTTCGCGCCGATGGGGTCGAACGAAGGCGGCAGTGAAGCCGTGGAGACCACCAGCGATGTCGGGAAAGCTCAAAAGTCTGAAGACGACGGCTTATTGCGCGTGGCGATCCAATTGGCGTCGTTCATGGTGGCAGGGCAGCTCTGGAAGAACGTCATGGAGACGCTCTATCCATTCGTACGCCGTCGACTGGATGCGCGCGCGAAAAAGCGCGCCACCAACGAGAAGTTCAACCAGTCCGCTGTCTTCAATGGCATCGGCGGGGCTCCTGCAGGGCGGCGGGCTCCGAATCTCATGCGTGGTGGTGCAACGACGACGACGAGGTTGGCAGCGGCTTCGATGATGAGCAGCAACGCCGTGATCCACGAGCAATGCGTGCGACTTGAGCAAGCGTCGGATCGCGCGTGGGAGGAGGCCGGACTGCAGCAGTACGACACGTTCGAGGACTACACCGAGATGCTGGTGCAGTTCGGGTACGTGTCCTTCTTCTCGCTGGCCTTCCCGTTGGCTCCGCTGCTGGCGCTGCTCAACAACCTGCTGGAGCTGCGCACGGACGCCTTCAAGCTGTGCCACGCCAAGCAGCGGCCGCTGGCGCGTAAAGCCAGCGGGATCGGCGTCTGGCTGCACGTGCTGCAGCTCATGAGCGTGCTGGCCGTGCTCACCAACTGCTTCCATCTGGCCTACTCCACGTCGTTGCTCGAGCGCGCCTTCCCCTCAGTTAACCCCACGCAAAAAGCCTGGATCGTCTTCGGCGTCGAGCATCTGCTGCTGCTGCTCAAGGTTTGGCTGGCCTGCGTCATCCCAGCCGTCTCCCACGACGTCGCGAGTCGTCTGCGCCGCGAACGAGAGCTGGCCAAGCACGATAGCGCCCGTGCCATGGCGGCGCGTATGCTGGTCGAAGCGGAAGCGGCCGACGCGGCAAAAGACGGTGAAGATGGTGAGTCCAGCCCCGCAAGACGACGGTTGCTTCGCCATAGACCAGTAGAAGCATAGTTACACCACGCAATCAAACAAGGAGAAAGCATTCAAACCTGCGAGACTTGGTGCTTGAAGCTAGTTAGTTACCTCGTCTGCCACGTCTTCCTTGCCTTGCGTGGTCGCTCGCATCTATCTAATCGGAAGCAATCGCATTCGCAGGGGTGCAGAACGTCTTCGTCTTCTTAACGCTTGCCTACATCGACATCGAACACTCATCGTCCAGCACACAGCGGGCAAATGTACTTGTCGTCCGAGGCAGCCATAGATGCGATGAGCTCTCTGCATAAAACACAACAACAAAACAGTCAGCGTACTCTCCGAATGCGTCAAGTCTCCGAAATCCGGCGAAGACGTACGGGGAGAGGCTGGAGTCACAGGCGCCGTGCACCCACAGCTCGCACGAGTCGCAGCACACGAAGGTGCTCTCGTCGTCCTCTTCGTAGACCTCGTTGCACACAGGGCAGTACTGTCCCAAAGCACGGAGCTCCCGCTCCCGCGTCAACTCCTTCTTTGTTCGCGAGCGCTTGCGAGCAGAGGGTACTGGAGGAGCCGCGGCCACAATAGCGGGAGCAGCGGCAGCACTTGCCGCCCCTCGTTTGGACCGCGGCGTTCGACTGGAACCGGCTACTTTCCTCTTCTTGGACCCAGAAGCCGTGGATTCGACCGATTTGGCCGGCGAGACGCCACGCTTGGAAGTCCTACGTGCCCGAGACGACGTCCTAGTGACTCCAGCTTCTGCTGCTTCCTCCATTGCTGCGTAATCTTGATCACCTTTCCAGGTGTCCAGTTGTCGTGAAGTTGGATCGCTCGTCACGGAGCCTTCACGACCCTTCACCGCCTCACCCTCTTCCGTGTCGAACGCTGACGTTGACGGAGCTGCATAGGGCTCTGGGGCCCGATCAGCGTACTCATAGCCGTCCATCTGAGCGGGCGACGGAAGCGGCGACACGCCATCGCTCTCCGATTCCTCATACTTGCGGCGATGCTTCTTCTTCTTCTTCTCCTTGCGGCCGCGCTTGCGGTCTCTCTTGCCTTCCGTCGCCGTGGCAGCTTCAATCTCTTCTCGTGAGAACTTGAGCATCACTGCATCACCCTTGACATCGTCTGTAGATCGTTCGCTAGCCACCGCCTGCTGCGCCGCGAGTAGTTCCTGTTTTTTCTGTTGTTTCTGCTGTTTCTTCAGCATCTGGATCTGCTGCTTCAGTCGCTTCTTCTCCTGCTGCGCGGCTGCTGCTGCACCATCCCGGCGCTCGCGCTCTTTCCGCTTGATCTCGAGGCGTTTCCGCTGGAACAACTCGCCCCGCTCCAACTTCAGATAGCACTTTAAACACACATCCACTTGCACCTGCTCTTCATGTTGCTCGGTCTCGCCTTGGGCGGCGTTCTCCGCCGGCTTTGCGTTCTCTGCAGCCCCGGCAGCGCTCACTCCATTGAACGCAATGGTCGCAGCATTGATCATCGAACTTCCGATCACAGAAACCCCAGCAACAGGCGTTTCGTTAACAACCTTCCTTGTGGCCAGCACTGTACGCGTCTGCGTGCGCCACAGTGGCGTGGACTGCGTGTGGCACTGGCGACAAATCTTGGCCAGCAGCGGTGGACGCTCCAACGCCACGACCGCAGGGATTGACTTGCGCTTCCCGCCACGAGCTCGCGAAGGTTTTACCGTCGGCTTATGCGCAAACTCACGCGGCGGCCACGGCCGATCGCGCGCGAACTGGCCAAGCGGGAAGTCCAGCTTCTCGCGCTTCTGCTTAGCTTCAGCAAGTGTCATTGTCGCACTGTCCTTTTTGTCGTTCATGACACCATTGCCAAGCGCGCCGGCTTCACGCAAAGCCCGCAACGCAAGCTTCTCGTTCGCCGGCTGGGGCTTCCAGACCGCGTCGATCGCCGGCACGAAGGCGAACTGGTCCGGCATGGCGTTCCCCCACTGCGCGTTCCGTTCGGCGAAGCACTGTCTGCGCAATAGCTCCAGCTCCGTGTCGATCCGCAGCGTCATCTCGCTCACTCCGCTCTCCAGATCCGTCGGCTGCTTTCGCGGAGACGCGAGCTGCCGTGTGCGCGTGTAAAACGCCAGCAGCTGCGTCCGCACGCTCTCCTTCGTACTTATCTCGACGAATCGCTCCACATTCTGAGCGTGCGCTTGGTCCTTGTTTCCGCACGCGTCGCCCGTCTTCAACGGCCACTGGGGCGGCGGGAAGACGGCGGCGGCCGCGTGGCAGGGCAGAAGCGGCAGGCCGTCGGCCCCGACGCGGACGGGCCGGAGCGGCGACGAGCGCGGCGCCGCGGGGCTGCGAAGGGCCGCGTCCGCGCGGAGTGCGCGCGTGTTGGCGGTGGCTCCGGGTGCCAACCGCACTGTGGAAGCCCCAGAGTCGCGGCTCATTTCCGTCGGAAGGCGCTCGGCTCCCAAACCTCCAAACAAACGGCAAAGGGGAGAGAGAGACAGCAGACCCGCGAAAATAACGACCTACACTCTCGCTGGTTCGAAAGGGAAAGACCCGGGAAAAAAAACCCTCGAAAGGCAACCTTCTTTATAAGGACAAAACCTCGAAGGCCTGGTCAGATTCAGAAACGGTTTGGGTGATGGCGATGGCCCTTGTAAAGAGGGGTGCGAAAATGAGAGGTGAGTCACTATGCGAAACACCTCGGGTTGAAATCGAGGTTTTACAAAGGTGGCTGCGAGCAAACGGCCGTTGGAAAGCGTAAAATAACGTTAGATTGCTGGCTGGAAACGCGCGTGGCACGCTCGCGAGATCCCTCGGGCCGTGCACAACCCAGCGAGATCGAAGAGGCTTCTTCGCACAAAACCCGAGCAAGAACCAGCTGAAGATGGCCGACGCCGCTGCCGCCCCCGCGCAAGACCCGCCCCAGCAGGAGGAGGACGCCCGCAAGGTGAACCTGGTGTCCATGGACGGCGACAGCTTCGAGGTCTCCCGGAGCGTGGCCGCCATGAGCGAGCTGGTGAAGACGCTCATCGCCGGTAGGTGCTTTGGTTTCGGTGGTTGGCGGGTTGAAATCAATCTAGCCGAAAGGGGAAGAAAGCAACTGACGCTCCTGCTTTGCTATGGGAATCGACAGATGACGGCGATGACGACGAGGTGCAGGAGATCCCGCTGCCCAACGTGAAGAGCCCCGTGCTGTCGAAGGTGATCGAGTTCTGCAGCCACCACCACAACAGCCCCATGCGTGAGATCGAGAAGGTACGAGGCAGGCAGAACTGTGGCGAAGACGGGTGGGTTGATGGCCTGTGTACTCACAGCTTGTGGGTATTTCTACTGGGCGTTACGTCTTGTAGCCGTTGAAGAGCGCCGACATGCACGACGTGGTCTCGGACTGGGACGCCAACTTCGTGGACATTGAGCAGGAGATCCTGTTCGAGCTGATCCTGGCTGCCAATTACATGGACATCAAGAGTCTGCTGGACTTGGCCTGCGCCAAGGTGGCTAGTATGATCAAGGGCAAGACCCCCCAGGAGATCCGCGAGACGTTCAACATCGTGAACGACTTCACCCCGGAGGAGGAGTCCCAGATCCGCGAGGAGAACAAGTGGTGCGAAGAAGCGTAAGCAGACAGCAGACAACACAACAGAGCGAAGAAGCAGCAGGAGAGAGAGGAGCGAGCGAGTGTCGACGCGTCCAGTCCGTTTATCGGCTGTTCCGTCTTACTGCGCCCTCCGCCAACCGAATGGACTGGACGGGACGTCGAAGTTGCTGAAGATGACGAAGAAATGGTAGGACGTTGCTGCTGGTGACAGGAATCGGTGGAAGAAGGCGAAGAACGAGACAGCGACGAGCATCTTCATGCTGGTTTGTTGGAAACTCGCCGTTCATTTTTTTTTTTACAATTGTTGCGGCTTAACTTGCCTGCATCTTGCTGTTGGCCTTCTCTGGTGGCGGCTCACTACGATGTACATGTATTGATAGCGCTTCGGCGCGTATCGGCAGCTATAGGGCACATGCATTGCTTCTTGCGGAGATGTGTCATCCGTAATTGCGTGGCCTCTTTGGGGGAAACAAGGCCACAAACTCAACGGGACGGGTCGCTGGTATAAACGTTCGCTATTGCAGTCGCTTGTAAGACCTGGAAGCACGAGGGGCAACGCCAAGTCTGTCGCAAATAGGACTGCGGGTCGAGAGGCAGGAAGGGCTCCTGGCCTCTTGCTCCACACACACACACACGCAACACGCAACACTTCGGAGGCAGCAAGGAGAATGAGGTCTGGCGATGGGAAACCAATCCTGCTGCCGACCACGTCAACCTCCCGAAATGACTGGTGCGTGTGGGATGGACCGAAGTGTACCGGTAGAAATACGGTTTTTGAACCGTTTGTAAATGCTTGCGCTGTTTTGCAGTTTGAGAAAAATAGAACGGCTATATTCGTAATTGATGAGGATCTCTCGGTTCCAGCTTGAAGAGCAGCAAGCAACTGCGTTGAAGGTACCTTCATCTCAACTTGCGTGGATGTTCCGCATCGTGCTGCTCACCTCATCCCTCAGCCTCGCCGTGTTTCCGGGTGTTGGCCAGTCACCTCATCTGGGTGAAGCTGGGGTTGCCGAAGGCGGCTGGTTGTCCGAAGCCTCCGGTGCTTGCGGCGCCTCCGAAGCCGGAGCCAAAGCTGTTGCCAGCGGCCGCGCCGCCAAATGCGTTGGTCTGTGGCGGCTGCGCGCCGAACGCAGGTTGCTGGGACCCGAAGGCGCTGAAACCCGAGCCTGTGGCTGGTCCACTCGAAGCGGCAGGAGCTGCAACGCCGAAGCCGCTTCCTCCGCCCATACGGGACGCGGCGCCAAACGAAGGAGCCACGCTTCCACCGAACGCTGGCTGCGCTGCAGCTCCTAAAGAGGAAGCCGCGCCGAACGCGGGGGCGCCGGTAGCACCTCCCAATGCTGATGGCGTGCCAAACCCGCTGCCGCCGCCGAATGCCGCCGAGCTGGGAATGCCGAAGCCACCAGCTGGGGCTGGCGCCGCCGGCTTGCCCAGGTACTTCTGCTCGAGCATGGCAAAGAGGCGGTCTTCTTGGCCCTTGTACTTCACCAACGTCGCCTCCACCGAGCCCAGCTTGCCTGGGTTGTGTTGTTGGTAAAACGCCGCCAGCTTCTCGCGATAGTTGACTCCGCCCGCAGGGGCGCCAAATCCCCCTGTCGTCGCTGCGCCGAACGGAGAGGGCGAGCCGAAAGCTGGCGCAGCAGCAGGGGTCTGGAACCCACCTCCGAACGCACCTCCAGTGGTTGATCCGAAGCCGCTGGGAGTTTGCGGGGCCGCCGCAAATGGAGACGCCGCCGCAGGTTTCGGCGTGCCGAACCCAACGGAACTCGCAGACCCGAACGTCGCTCCAGCTGCGCCACTTGGAGCGGAGAACGCTCCGGGCTTCCCAAAGGGACTGGCAGCAGCGACGGGCTGGCCGGCCGCAGCTGGAACGCCTGCGCCAGGAGCACCCACCTTGTACTTGGCCGCCAAGTTCTGGAAGAGCTTTTCCTCGTTGCCCTTATACTTCGCGAGCGTGGCTTCCACGCTCGAAAGCTTGGACGGGTTGTACTTCTGGTAGAACTCCTCCAATTTCTGGCGGTAGTTCACGGCAGGCGTCCCAAATGACGAAGCGGCCGCAGTAGGTGGTGTCGCCCCCGACGCGAATCCGCCAAAGCCAGTGGATGGTTTGCTCGCCGAAGGACCCAGAGTGAACGCGGACGGGGAGGCACCAAATGGACTCGGCGTTGGGGTTGAGGGCGCATCCTTCGCAGCAGAATCTGCCGCCGGCTTCGACACTCCAAATCCACCAAACGATGACTTGGCTGCAGGTTCAGCCGGTGTGAGAGGCTTTGCCGCCGTCGTGGTCGCTGACGCCTTCTTGGGAAGTGGTCCGCCACTTAAATACTTCTTGACATCTTCAGACGTCGAGTCCGGGACATACACCGTAAAAAGTCGAGTGAACAGGTCCTCTTCTCGGCCCTTGAAGCCTGCCAGAGCCTTCTCGGCGTTCGAGGCCTTCGACGGGTTGTGCTCCTTGCAGAAGTTTTCCAGCAGGGTCTTGTAATCCGGTGTCGTAGAAACTGCAGCGACCGGCGACTTCGTTGGGGTCTCGAATCCCTTCGAGCTGAATCCAAAGCCAGAAGACGATGGTGCGGTGGCGTCTTTTCCTCCCAGCGAGAAAGCGGCGTCTGGTTTGGCTACCAGTGAGTTCGCCCCGAAGCTGGACCCCGTCGACCTCCGTTTCTTGTCACCTGCCTCAGCTGAGGCGTCATCTGGCTTGTCCGACGATGGCTTCGGGAAGCTGAAGGCGTTTGGTTTCGACGCGGTAGATGACGAGGACATCGATGGAGGCTTCGCTTGGACGGCTGGCACTCCGAGACTTGGCCGCTGCGGCGCTCGACCCACGCCCACGCTGTTCTTCGAAGGCTGAGGTGTCTGTACAAACTTCGCAGGCTCCTTCGGCGCCATCTCCTCCGCCAGAGAGAAGAGCTTCGACCCCGCCTTGACTGGTGTGCCCTTGAACGAAATGGATCCGGACGACCGCTTCGCCGAGCTCAACGGAGAAGCTACGGTAAGCTGGGTCTTCGGCATCAGCTTACTGTAGGCCTTGATGCGCAGCGGAGACGACGAAGCGGAGGGCGTCGTCGCTGCCAATTTGCGCCGCGGGGTCGAGAACACGTCACGAGGAGTCACCACGTTGTTGCACAGTGACAGGAAATGCCGTCGCACATCTTGACTGCGTTGCCCAGCTTCCGTGATCATCTGCACCATCTCTACCTTCGATGTCATCGGACGAGACTCGGCCTCAACAGAAGAAAGCCCACTGACGCCGTTGGTTTGGCCCAGGCGCTCCCCACGCATACTCAATTTGTCCAGTTGCTCCGCCAACTTGCACACGTTGTTGTACTGCATCTTGGAGTTCTCGTAGGTCTGCTTCAACACACGGAACAAGTGAGCTGACGAGACGGCGCTAGTCCCATTGGCGCTGATCTTGGAAGACGCAAGGAAGCTTTCGAGTTCCAGACACCTCTTCTCCATCTCGTCCACCTTCTCCCTCAGCGCAATCCGCGTTTCTTCCGATCGTTGATCCAGTGGCTGCTCTTCCAGCGATCGCTTTAGGGCCTCATCGTTGAAGCTAATCAAGATTTCACGCCCATACTCGAGCTGTTCGTGCACATCCCCATCGCTTCCGATGACGAACAGCACGTCTTTCTCGATCTGCTCCCGTGAGTCGTCCAGCGTGTTGATAAGCTCACACAGTCCTGCAATCTGAGCGTGCAAGGTGTCCATCTTCGCAACGAACTTCTTCGTGAAGTCCACGTCCTTGGGTAAAATGACCTTCGAGCTCCGATTCACCCGCTGGAAGGACTTGTCAAAGTCCACAATCAGCTTCCACAACTGGCCTTCCATTTGCGACGACGGCATGGCCTTTGAAGTCTTCACGGAGGTCACAGCCGGCTTCGTTCGAAGAGTGACAGCATCTGGAGTTTGGGACTTCGCAGCTTCAAGCGATTTCGCCTTCGCATCAAACGTACTCGTATCGCCAAACGTCAACGTCCGTTTCGTTTGGAGGGGAGCGGGTGGTGCTGAGGTCTCCTTTGTCTCAGCGATAGGCAGCGTCGAGGATACGCTTGTAAAAGAAAAGCTTGGTCTCTTCGCACTGGTTTTGGATTCCATTTCTTTGGAATCCGCTGCACTCCGAGCAGAAAACGAGAACGCGCTCTTTGCATTTCCATTCGGAACAATTCCGAAGGGAGACGATGAGGTGTCGGCTGCTTTTTCCGACGCTCCACTGCCGCCAAATGCGCTCCCAAACAGAGACTTTGGTTTGGGTGGTGGAGTAACTGCGCCAGACGAACTGGTCGCGTCACTTGCTTGCCAGCTTGGAGCCGACATTGCAACCGAACCCTGCGTGGATCCAAACAGACTCTTCCCGAAGGAGCCAAAGCCAAAGGAAGAGGTTGGCTGCTCGCCACTTGCTTTCTCACCAAACGCAGGGGGTTTCGCCCTTTTCGTCGTGTCCGGGGGATATCCACTCCCAGCAGCACCGAACGCTGGCGGCTTCGGCTTCGCAGTCGTGTCCGGGGGATAGCCACTCCCACCACCACCGAACGCTGGCGGCTTCGGCTTCGCAGTCGTGTCCGGGGGATAGCCACTCCCACCACCACCGAACGCTGGCGGCTTCGGCTTCGCAGTCGTGTCAGGCGGATAGCCACTCCCACCACCACCAAACGCTGGAGGCTTCGGCTTTGACGTCGTGTCAGGCGGATAACCACTCCCAGCACCACCGAACGCTGGCGGCTTCGGCTTTGACGTCGTATCAGGCGGATAACCACTTGCAGCAGCACCGAACGCTGGCGGCTTCGGCTTTGACGTCGTATCGGGAGGGTAGCCGTCAGCAGCTGGCTTGCTCTTGGTATTACCAGCAGATTCAAATGAAAACCCCGTCGAGGGTTTCGCTGAAGCCTCAAAAGCGAATGGAGTCGCAGTTTTCGAGGGCGTAAACGAAAATCCGGTGGGTTTGCTTGTGTCGCCTGTCGCACTGGAAGGAAATCCAAATGAAAACGATGACTTCGTCGTAGCTGCTGTAGCCGTCGGAAACGAAAATCCCCCCGCTCCAATTGAACCTGCAGAGGTAGCGGCTGTCATTTTCGCAGGAGCCAACGATTGGGGAGCCTTGGGGTTCGGGGTCTCGCAAGATGTGCACTTGGTTGCGTCTGGGCCGTTGCTTACCATGCACACTGCGCACTTCCAGCTTCCTTCCTTGGGCATGAACTTGGAAAGCGCTGCAGCGATCTCCTCCTTCGACTTCATGTCTGTTTTCTTCGTCCCCGTCGTCGCAGCAGAGTCGTCGGCATCTTCCTCTTCTTCGTCCGAGTCTCCATCGCCAAACAGCCAATCGACGTACCACGAAATGAAGTCGCGCTCGTACACTTTTCCACCCTTGTCCAGCTTCTGCAGCGTATTGACGTGTGCTTCTTCCGAATATGTCGCTCCCAGCGTCTTGAAAAGCTTTGGAAAGTGTTCCACCTCGATGTAGTCGGCTCCATCCGTTGCAATGGAGCGGAATGCTTTTCGGACTTTGTCCTCCTCTTCTTTGCGCTCGGCATCGTCGTCGGTCTCATCACCATCCGATTCGGCAAACTGGTTTTCATCATTTTGCCCGTATGCGTGCGAAACCTGCTTCTTCGGAGCTGCAGACTTGCTGGCTTCCTCGTCTTCGTCCGATTCGTCGTCGTTGAAAAGGTAATCGACGTACCACGGAATGAAGTCGCGCTCATACACTTTTCCGTCCTTGTCTAGCCTTTCCAACGTTTTGGCGTGTGCTTCTTCCGAGTATGTGGATCCCAGCGCCTTGAAAAGCCTCGGAAAGTGTTTCACGTCGATGTAATCGGCATCATCACTCGCAATCGAGCGGAAAATCACACGAGCGCTCTTCTCTTCCTCTTTGCGCTCTTCTTCCTCGTCGCTCTCCTCTCCGTCGGACTCTGCAAATTCGTTCTCGTCGTTCTGGCCATATGCATGCACATTCGACTTCTCCGGTGAAGCGGACACTTCCACGTTCACTTTAGGTGAAGCTGGAGATGGCTTGAATTGAAATCCAGACGCAGTGGTTGGTGGGGCAGCTTCCGGCGTCGATTTTGCAGCAAACTGGAACCCACCAGCAACCGCTGGCGCTTTCCCGTTGCCTTCAGTAGCCGGCGTGAATCCAAAACCGAACGAAGGAGTGGCTGACGTGGTCTCCGCGGCTGGCTTCGATGCAAGCTTGAACCCGCCAGTCTTCGCACTCCCTTTCGTCTGTGGTGTGAAGCCAAAAGAAATCGAAGGTTTCTCTTCTGGCGCTGAAATGGTGCCAGCATCAAAGCCAAAACTGAAGTTTGTCGAAGGTTTCGCTGGTCCATCAAAACTGAACCCTTTGGTCGCAGCAGCCGGCGTGACACCCTTGAAATTCGGGTTCTTGGTTTCACACGAAGCGCATCGTGGTGCATCAGGATCCGAATTCTGGCTGTAACACTCCGCACACCGCCAAGAGCCTTCTTTCATCAGAAACTTCTCAAGGCCGTTCGCCTTCGCTGTCGTCGACTGGGATTCCGTGGCGCTGAGACTGCTTTCATCGACCTCTTCATCGGATTCGTCTTCACCAAACAACCACAGGACATACCACTCCACGAAGTCGTCCTTTCTGATCATTCCAGTCGCCCCCGTCAATTTGTTCGCAAATCTCTCGTGATCCGGAGCGCAGTAGGTTGTGCCCAACTCCTCAATAAGTTCCGGGAACTTACTCGCTTCGATCTCACCCTGGTGGCCTTCATCAACTGCGTCAAATGCAGTAATAGCGTTTTGGCGTTCTTCTTCCGCCTCTTCCTCTGAGTTGTCCTCGTCGGAATCCTCTGACGCGGGGACATTCTCCACGTCCTGGGCCAGTACGACCGTAGCTCGCGCCTCGGGCTCTTGCTTCACGACAACAGATCGTGTCACTTTCGCCACGAATGGCTCGGGGCGTTTCACAAATTCGAGCTCGTCGCGGACAGTTGTGTCGATAAAGGCGAAATTGACCAGCAGCCCTTCGGTATTGGTGCAGGAGACAATCGGCACAGGCGGAAAGGCATCCTCCTCCACGGGAACTTGCGCTGTCGAATTCAAATTGATGGCCAGGCCCATCGGGAACGACTCTTCATCTTGGGCGTTCATTGGGAGGCGCGCTTGGTATTTCTCGGACGGCTTCCACAGCTCCCATTCACCGCCATCCGGATCCGAAACCAGCAATTCAATATCTGCACTCAGCGAGCACCCAACGAAGAACATCCGCCTGCACACCACACATTCAAATAGTGTCAACCAGTTAGAAAATCAAGTTTCGGGAAGCATTGAACGTCAGAATCGCACGTACCAGTCCGGAAGGAACACGGAGAAATACTGGTGGCATCGATTCTCGACATCGTAAAACGCGACCACTTCATCCAGCTCGATGTATCCCCCATTTTCATAGAGGCAGGCCAAGGCGGTGGTTTCTTGCTCCTCCGCGTCATATTTCTGGTAACCGGCCAGAATCAAATCGTCTTCCGCCCAATTGATATGGTGCACTACAGCAGGATGCAAGAGGAGGCAGCACGGCACAAGAACAGAGCGCAAGTTAGGCATTTACAACCTTCTCAAATAGAAACAACACCGATGCCATACTTCCGAACCTTCAAAGTCTCCGCTGGAGCAAAACTCTGGTCGACCAATCGATCGCTCAACTTCAAGAGAGCTCCCGTTATACACGGCAACCACGCCATCCACTGAGCCAACGGCGATCTGGTCGCCCGACGGAGACCAACAGACTAATAGAAATGGAGTTAGATGCACACGAAAACCTCAATCATGAGCCACCACACAGCGTGACAATTCCCTTCAAAACAAAGCAGTTGACATACCTGACGAGGCTGCATCCTGTGTTTTAATGGCCTGCTTCGCGCCGTCCACGGTGCACATGAACACTTGGTTATCGAGCGTCAGCACTGCCAAACTCCCGCTGGATGGCTCAGCGCACCACGCAATCTCCTGTACAGCCAGATTGGGGAATGTGTGGAAGGCAGTTGGAGTCGCCTGTTCAGAAATGACAGCATCCACATCGAAAGAAACAAGCAAGTGCAATGTAATGCGTTAGTTCGTGTCTGTAGTTGTCATGCAGATACAAGGATCGGTTGTATCAAGCGGCAACGTACCGATTCCACGATTTCCGCGACTTCAAACAGCGCCACCGCATCTCCGTAAGCCACCGCAACGAGAAGCTCATCCAGGGAGAGTGCGATGCAATGCGCAATGGCCGGCAACTGGACCCCCTTGGTGACTGGAAGAGGGTGGATCTCATCCAGCGTGAGTTTCTGGCCGTGGTCCACCGCCTCCTGTCGACGCGCCACGTAGTCCACGCACGAGGCCTCGAACGACTCGTTCTTAACCAACATGAAGCCTAAACACAGCCGAAACTCGTCAACAATACTCCGCGCTTCCGCGCAATACGCAAAGCAATGCATTCTCTGAAAACCGCGGATGTGTACCTGTCTCGGAAGCTACAAAACTGAACCCGAAGGTGTTTCCGTGCTGCAGCAACTGCGTCTTCTGGGAAGCGATGGCGCTCCTACTGAGCAGAGGTGCGTACGAAGTGCGCAGCCGCCCCACGTCCAGCATGCGCACGTGCTCCGTCTCCAGCTCCATCTCTCGCTCTGCTGCCGCGCGCGCGCTCTCGTTCACGTTCGGCGGCGGGTTGCTTTTTCAGATTTCTTGGTGGGCGGGTGGGCGGCAAATGGCCGGCTTCACTCACGCGGTTCAGGCTAGGTTTGAAAAGGACCGGTCCGATGTGTATACGCATGTGACGAGGTGTATACTCACAGAAAAAGGCAAGTTGCTGTTCAGAGTGATGGTCTTCGCTCCTGTTGCCCCAGCAACAATTGACGCCATCCAAGCGGGGGACGGAGGTGCATCGCCCAGTTCGAGGCTCTCGTGGGCTGCAAGAACTCGCGCGGATAGACCGTCACTGCAGCATGCTTCGTCGAGGGCAACGTCTTGTACTTGGAAGGAGGCTGACGCTGCTTCTTTGCACCGATGCAGCCTGTGGCTGCGCCGAGTGCACCATACGGACGACTTTGGTCATGCAGACTGACGTGGCACTACAATCAATCGAGTACCTTGCACGACCACGCATATACAAATCAGCGAAGCGAAGGCATTCATGCGTACTAGGAAGGAGAAGCTGTGAGGAGAAGCGGCGACTGGCGTGCTGCTGGCGCCTGATACTGGACGTGGCGCAATCACACTTGCCATGCGATCTCTTGCCGACTCGGCTGGACTAAACATGGCCTCAATACGAACGAACAAAGCACTGTGCTGCATTTGTCATGCGCCGCTTCACAGATTACCTCAAGTCGATGCCTTTGATGGGCGGGCTTTTGGCCGCGTCCCTTCAGGATCTTCCAGATCTGCTCCAGTGCGCGCTGCGAACGAGCACAAAAGCAACAGCATGGCAGCGAAGGCAACGAGAGAAGATGTGGAAGTGCCGGACGACAGCTTAGGCGAGCCGGATGTGAAAGTGCGTCGAAACGCCCACGGGCTCGGGGACAGTTGCGTGTGTAATCCTCCACACGATGCGCCTTGCCCACTCTGACGCTTGGTTCATGTGCTTCAGATCATCCTGTTGGGCGATTCGGCGGTCGGGAAATCCAAGCTGGTCGAGCGCTTTATGATGAACGAGTACCAACCCCGGCAGGTATGTACACAGCAAGCTCTGTCCTTAGCTGACTGCCGAGTGCTGCAGTACCACGACATCTCTCTTTCTCTCTCGTGCTCGTCCTGGTCGTGTGCCGATGGTGCGCTGACGCCAACTGTTCCATGCTGGACGCCTTTGTTCCTGTTCATAACATACCTGCAAGCTGTCAACCTTTGCGCTGACGCTGTTCCGCAAGGAAGTGGAGTTTGATGACGAGAACGGCAAGCGCGTGGTGAAAATTGGTGCGATATCAAGAGGGACGTGTCAAATGACTGCCTGGGTTGCAATCGAGTGAGCTCACACCTTCGCTTGTGTTACGTCGGCAGATTTCTGGGACACTGCCGGCCAGGAACGCTTCTCCAGCATGCACCCTTCGTACTACTATGGCGCAACGGCATGTATCCTGGTGAGGGCTTCGCCGTTCATTCACCAGTTGCTTGTGTTCTCTCGTTTGGACAGCGTTTCCCACTAACTAACGTTGGCTGCTGTCTAGGTCTTCGATGTCACACGCAAGGTGACGTACCAAAATCTAGCCAACTGGTACAAGGAACTACGCGAGTACTGCGAGACCATCCCGTGCTTCTTGGTGGCCAACAAGATCGACGTCGACATGAATGTCAGTGTATCGGGCGGCTTTCATGGTTCGCTTTGATACGATTTGCTGACGGCATGCTACTACCTCTTCCTTGTTTTTCTTCCGATTGAGAAGGTGACGAGCAAGAAGTTCAAATTCGCAGAGACGCACAACCTCGAGTTCAGTTTCGTGTCGGCCGCGGACGGCACGAACGTCGTCCGAGTATTCAAAGACGCCGTGGAAGCTGCCGTCAAGTTTAAACGGGAGGGCGGCGACTTCATGTCGGACGTCCTGGATCTACTCGGAGAGGAAGCGCGTAAGTTGGAGACGTGCGCGGCCACCTTATCGGTCGTATGCCCCAACTCTGTCATGTATGACGATGAATTTCGTATCTCCACCTCTTCTGAGCATTGTTCATGTGTTGTTTCTTTGCTGTTGCTGCACTAACAGAGTGACAGAGTGGCATTCACTGGCAACTCAGAGGCAGGCTCCATTATCAAAGGAACCATCGCGCATCATCCAAATAGAGCAGATCGAGCCAGAGGAAGCAGCACTTGAAACGTGGATTGCACAGATCGAATGCGTCAGATGCTTGGTTAGACCCGGGGGTCATTGATCTTAAGCTGGGAAACAATCCAAGCACCAATCCATTGACGTCTGACGCGACATAGTAGCGGAGTTAGCTATCCATCGGCGTGAAAGACGCGCCAGCAATCAAATATGGTTGCGGGGCCGCGAGCGTGGTGTCCAACTGGCGTCTTCCAGCTTTCGATGCTGAGGTGGCTCCATATCCGCTACTGGTGGCCTCCAGTAGCATCGCCTCTGCCAGGTTTCGAGACAGCAAGGTTTCGACGCGCTCCTTCAGTTGTAGATTCAAGGCCGAGTCGTAGAATTGCTGACGGTCAAATGAACGATCAAGTTGCTGGAGATACGCCATCAGCGAGTACAGGTGCTGCGACGCGAACACAGTGGGGGATGCCGTCAGCAGACGCTCGGCCTGTTGGAGCATCTCAGCTCGCAGTGCTTTAGGCGCCTCCGTCGAGCAAAGCAGCCAATCCAGTCGCTTAGTGGCCTCCATTGACACAAATCGGAATTTGGCTTCCAAGTCTGCTCGCTCCTTGGTGGCGATGCTGCTCGGGGAATCCTCAGCACTTAATTGCCGCTGCAACGATTCGCGGTCGTCAATCGCCAGATGGAATTCCCGGTACCGCACAAGCCACGCGAGCTTCTGCGGTCGTGCGAGCTCCGGTTGCGAGTCCATGAACTCCACCGCTTCATGCAATGGGGTCAGCGAGTTCGTAATACTGCATTCTTGCAGGATGACGTCACAGAGCGCATCTACATCATCGAGGTGGTTCCCGCGCAGCATCCAATGAAATGCCGCCGCGTACGCCTTCTTTGTCAGGCAACTCTGCGCTCGATGGCTGGCGATGCGTCTTTGCACTTCAACGAGTCGCTGCTTTCCTTGACAGTAACCAATCAGGCGATCTGCCTTCAAATCGGTCACCACAGGCTCGCGTTCTAGCGCGGATCGAATGGCAATCGCGCCAAAGCGCGGACATTGTTCATAGTACCGCACGGCGAAGTGCCACATGCCGCTGCTGGCGCCAATCTCCATGGCGTACTGCAACAGGAATCGTTCGCGTATCGAGCACTCCGTGTCGGGCAACACATCGTCGGCCGTGATGACCTTGCTCTTCTGCAGTAAATCTGCGAGATGGGCAGCCATCCACGAGAACCCGAGCGCGATGATATCCTGCAGGGCACTCTGGATGTCGTACTGCATGATGGCCAAGATGATACAGTCGAAATTGCCCATACTCGTCTCATCTCCGTGGTAAGCGCGGAAACAATTCGCCATGAGGAACTCGAAGCGATGCGCGATGGTCTTGGGCTCTTCCAGAAACAATCGCGCCATCATGAGCTCGTACCACGAGCTCGCGTGGCTCTTGAGTGCGTCCTCCTTGGCCAGCATGATCTCCAGAAGCGTCGAAAGCTCTCCGCTTGACCTGGCGTAGCTGTCCGTGTTCAACAGATACTGACAGGCATCGTGCCAGCTCTTCCACTCGGCAGGTCCGTCATGCTCCATACTCACGTCTGCAGTACCAGTCCTGCTACCAGGCATGGACTGCAGCAGTCGTTGCACCGCCTGGAATGACGCCTTGGTCGACGCGCCCGTTAACGAAGACGCGTCGCGAGCGAAGAGCGACTTGTAGCTGGAATGCGCGGCCAGCAGACTCCATGCGCTGGCTCCGCTGCCCACCATAACTAGCGATTGGATTGTGGGCCAGAACGCCGGGTCCTGCTCTGCATGCGTCTCCTGCTTCAGCCTCAAACTCTCCGTTTCCAGTTGTTCCAGCAACGCGCTCGCGTAGTGTTCCTGTAGCCACTGCGCCAGGTCGTAGGCCAGCCAGCGGTCGCCGCTCCGAGCGCCGCCACGCAGTAGCAGCAGCTCACAGAGGTGCCAAATGGCCAGTGACACCTTCAACAGGTCCACAAATCCTTCCTCATCCTCCGCCGTGTCCTCCATGTCGGCATTCTGCGGTTCTAAGCGGTCCTCGATCGCGAAAATGCACGTCTTGAGGGCCTCGCGGTACTCGCGACTGGCGCGCGCGATGCCAAAGGCGCTTAGCTGCTGCGGATGCTGAGACACGCGTGCAAACACGTCGAAGGATGCCGCCACCAGCGTGCGAAGCTCGCGCGGCATGGCGTCGCCGAACTCCTTGCTGTTGTCAGAGGCCGTGGCGGAAACCCATTTGCGCGCGCCTTTGCCCCACGCCGCGCCAGCGGTGGATCGCGCCGCCGCGGCTGCCGTGGAGCGCCGACCGAAGACCAGCTCCTTCTCCACGACGGGAAGCTGCCTCGTGGCGCGCAGGATCTCAAAGGCGCCGGGAGGCGCGGGGGAACCGCCGAGGAACGCCGCCATGCTGTGGAAGGATGCTTGTTGGTGGCTGGGAACGCCAATTGGGAATGGTCGGTGGCAAAACACGTACCGCAAGCGGCTAACACCACTGAATGATGTGATCAGCTGGTGGCGTGTTATTGTATTGACTTGTATAAGTTGCCACATGCGAACGCAACAAACGTGGAAGTCGATCGTCAGCGGATAGTTAGCCAAGATGGCGGTGGTTTGTTGAAGTAACCAGCATTATCCGCCATGACAAGAAGCAGGCTACGGGGAGGCGGGAGGAGAGCTCTCTCTACGCGTGTGGTGCGCGTTCTGGTGCTTGGGAACGGTGCAGCTGGCGCCGAGAAGCAGGCGTTGGCTCTGGGCGCGCGGTTACGCGACCGGCTTCTCGCTGCAGCCGGTGTCACTGACAAAAGGGCCTCATCGCTGACCTGTCCTCCCGTGGATTGCGTCCGTGTGACGCTGAGCCGCTCGCCGTTGTTGAGGCTGCTTCCACCGGCGCTACAAGTTCTAGGCGCTCGAGTCACGCACTACCCGTTCTTCGGCTACGCTAACGCCCACGAGATCCAGACGCGACTTCAATCGATGAAGCCAGGCCTCGACTCGACTTTGAACGTCGTGATCGGGTGTGGCAGAAGCACGGTGGCGCTTTGTGCGGTGCTGAAGCAGCTGGATGCAGACAGGACGTTTAACGTCCAGATCCAGCACCCGCGCGTGCCTCTTGCGTGGTTCGATGCGGTGGTGGCGCCGCGCCACGACTTCTCAACCGATGACAATCAGATTGCCAACCTCTTCGTCACGCCTGGCACCGTACACGACATCTCAAACGCGCTCTTACAGCGGCACGAACACGAGTGGCATGACGAACTGGAAGCCAAGCTGCTTGGCAGACGGACGCGTATCGTATGGTTGGTTGGCGGACCCTGTCGTGGGTTCCAATTCACGGTGCAAGACGCGGAGCGTATGGTTGACCAATTCGAGAGAGCGCTCCCGCGGGACGCCGACGTGGCTGTGCTCGTGACGTTCTCACGTCGCACTCCTGCAGAGGTTCAGCGCGTCATCCGTCAACGCTTGCATGCCAGTCTATCACTGCCGGGCCAGATACTCGTATGGGACGGCACCGAGCGTCGGAATCCCTACTACGCCTTGCTTGCTACAGCTTCGATCGTCGTGACCACGCCAGACTCCATCTCCATGACCACAGAAGCCATCGCGTCCGGCAAACCGGTGTTCACCATCAGCGCGGAGCACAGCAAGGTCGGGTTACCACATATGTTCGTTGCCGCTTGTCTTGTTTACTGACGTTGTCGTGCTTTTGCCAGGGTAAATTCCAGCGATTCCACCGCTCGCTCTTCGAATCGAACACTACGATGCCATTTACACGCGACGCAGTGACTGCGGCACTGCTACGCTGCTCCACCCAACAGCAGGATGACGACGGTGCGTCCTCCTCCGCTGCATCCACCGCCTTGGAGAACGAACTCTCCACGATCGTTGACGCTCTCACCAAGAGCATCCGCTCAGCAGTTGGGAGACTGACTGCCTGAAGCAATGAACGCCGTGAGTACTAGGACATAAACTAAAGAGCAATAGCAAAATGCACTTCATTCATTATTCGCGCTCGCAACACCCGTCGAGACTTCAGAAAATGAACGAAGGTCAAAGCTTCGCTTCAACATGTAAGGAGAGGAACGTGGCGACCCACAGCGAGGAAATCAAACGGCAAAACCTGTCGACGAAGCGACCAGCATGCTGTCTGTTCCTCAACGTAGGTGCCTCAGGCCATCTCGGAGAAGAAATGCAGGGAAATGGATGCAAGTCCGCTGGGCTGGTAGCTCACGTACTGCACAGAGGCAGATTGCGACTCCAAGCCGAGTCGAGAACGAGCCAAAGCATGGACGCCGAGTTACTCGTCGTCCTCGTCCTCGCTCTCCTCCTCGGCGTTCTCCAGCCACTCGATGAAGGGCTTCAGCAACGCCTTGAGCTTCGCAGCAAGTTCGTCCGTGACGGCCCAGTGGGCGTACTCCTTGCGGACGCCATTGGTGGCCCAGGCCACGAGACACTCCTCCTCCAGCAGGTCTTCGTCGTAAAGCAGCTTCAACAGGATCGGGTACGAGGTCAGCAAGGCCGGCTGCTCCACGGCACAGAAATGCTCGGTCAGCGCCAGCAGCTGGTACTGCGGGTGCTGGCCATCGATGATCTTCTCCAGCACAGGGGCGTATTTGGCCACCTGGTTGCTCGCCAGCACCTGATCCGTGAACGCCGCACGGAAGAAGATCACCAGACGGTCAGTCACAGGCAAAGCCGTGTACGTCTGCTGACGGCACAGCTCCTCGAAGATCTCGGTTTCCGAGTGGCTGCCTTCCAGGAAGCGCTTGAGGTTGTCCACAGCAGAGTCCAGAGCGTTCTCGTCGTCCACCTGCAGGTTGTCCAGCGTGGCAACCACCTCCTCCTCCGCAGCAGCCTGCATGGCGGCGGCCGCGGCCGCTTCGATGGCCTCAGCCTCAGCGGCACGAGCCGCCACAGCCTCAGCCGACAAGTCCGTGTGCCACACCACCTCGTCGTCCTCCTCCTCCTCGACCTCGTCCTTCTCGACCGATTTCTCCTTGTGGTGCTTGCTCTTCTTCTTCTTGTCCTTGTCCTTCTTGTCTTTCTTCTCCTTCTTCTCCTTCTTCTCCTTGGTCGACGACTCTTCCTGCTCCGGCTCATCACGAGCCTTCTTGTCCTTCTTGTCCTTCTTCTCTTTCTTCTTCTTCTTGTCGTCCTTGGAGCCGCGCTTGGCGGCCGTGTGCTCCTTGAAGATGAAGGTCGTGAGCTTGTGGTTCATGTCCACGGGCTCCACGGCGCCACAGGCGTAGCACTTGTGGAAGATCAGTTGGCCCTTGAACTTGTACTTGGTCTCCGGCAGACGGCACCCAGGGCACAGCACGAAGCCCTCAATGTACTTGGACAGGTGCGACTGCATCATGCCGGCATCGAACGCGCCGTTCACCACCGCGCGGTCCGTCTTCTCGTCGTACTTGGACTGGGCACCGAGCTCGCAGCCGAAGAACTTGCACACTTCGGCCGTGGAGCGGTGCAGCGACAGCGCGATGTCCGCGCAGTTCACCACGACCGTCTTGATGCCGTTGCCGCGGCCTTCGATCTTCGCGACCAGTCGCGGCATCTTGTAGCGGTACTCCGGGTCGTCCACTGACTGGGTTCCGGCAATGTTCATGTTCGACATGGCGGCTGCTGGGGTCTGGCTGACAGGCGAGCGGGAGAACTCTTAGCTAAAGCGCAGCGAGCGATTGTGCGGCGTGACTGGGGCGGAATCACGTGGGCGAGGAATGGTGGCGAGTGAAATCCGGGGGATGACGGACGGTTTCTTGTCGTTTTCGTTTCCAGGTCGACGCGCTGCTCGATTCGATCTGGCCTGACGGGATTTGCAAACGCATGCACTGTAGCAAGATCGAGAACGTCGCCGGGCGAAGGGTGCTGCTGTGAGGCTGAGGGCGGGGCGGGGGACGCAGGGAGGCGGGTCCTTGGGTCTGGGGCTTCGTCGCTTTCTCGCGGATGAGAGAACGCTTGAGGGCCAACGGTGGAAAATAGGGAACTGACGGCGAGCGGGCTGCTGGCGCCACCTCTTTCGCTAAAAGAAACTCCCTGGACGAAAGAAACGTCTGCGTATAAAACAAATCGTATTTTTTGGCTTGATCTGTGCCGAATCTCGAAGTGTTGCCGACTGCAGTTTTAAACGACTCACGGCGTTTTGCATTATTCACCGACCAATGGCGCTACGTTATTTTGACGTCAAACCCAAAATAGCCGGAATCAGACTCGCGATCTGATTGGCACACAGCAAAATCGTGCGCCAATCAGAAGGAAGCATAAATTTAGCCGCTCTTAAATCGTCAGACCGTCACCAAGAGCACATCCTTCTCACTTCAACTTAACTCAACACCGCTCACCACACTAGCACAGTATATTTGGTAACTTGACATGCCAAGTCTCGCTTACGGCATGGAGTCTTCCGGACGCTTGATGATGACCGTCTTGTTCTCGAGGTAGTTGCGGAGACCGTTCTCGCCGTTCTCGCGGCCAATGCCCGAATTCTTGAAGCCGCCGAAGGGCGTGTTGGGCTCGATGACGTCGTAGCAGTTGACGTAGACCGTGCCGGCGCGCACCCCGTTGGAGATTTTGATGGCGTTGTCGATGTTGGAGGTGACGACGCCAGCGCCGAGGCCGAACTCGGAGTTGTTGGCGCGGTCAATGACCTCGTCGATGGTCTTGAACTTGAGGATGGACATGACGGGGCCGAAGATCTCTTCGCGCGCGATGGCCATGTCTTCGGTCACGTCCGCGAACACAGTGGGCTCAATGAACCAGCCTTTGGAGCCCCAACGCTTGCCGCCGCACAGCAGACGCGCGCCCTCCTTCTTGCCGGACTCGACGAAGCCCAGGATCTTGTTGAACTGTGCGCCGTCGATCTGCGGGCCGTGCTCCGTGGTCTGGTCGAACGGGTCGCCGATCTTCATGGCCTGCGCGGCTTCGGCCGAGCGGCGCACGAACTCGTCGTAGATGCCCTCCTGCACGTACACGCGGCTGCCGGAGATGCACACCTGGCCGGCGTTCAGGAACAGACCGAGCTGCGACTGCTGGATGGCCAGATCGATGTCGGCGTCGTCGAGGATGATGTTGGCCGACTTGCCGCCCAGCTCCAGCGTCACACGCTTCAGGTTGGTCACGTGCGACGTGCGCATGATAGTCATTCCCACCTCCGTGGAGCCCGTGAACGCGATCTTGTCCACGTTCGGGTGCTGCGCCAAGTGGGCGCCAACAGTGGCGCCGCCGCCGGTGACGATGTTCACGACACCCTTGGGGAAGCCCGCCTCAGCGATGAGCTCAGCGATGCGCAGTGCCGTGAGCGACGTCTGCTCCGCCGGCTTGAGCACCACCGTGTTGCCCGCGGCGAGCGCCGGTCCAATCTTCCACGACATCATGATCATCGGGAAGTTCCACGGGATGATCTGGCCGCACACGCCCACGGGCTCCTGCTTGGTGTAGCATAGGTAAGGGCCCGAGATGGGGATGGTAGCACCCTGGATCTTGTCTGCCCAGCCGGCGTAGTAACGCAGCACGCCCACCACCATCTTCACGTCCAAATGCTTGGCCAGGAAGCAGGGCTTGCCGTTGTCCAGCGCCTCCAGCTTGGCCAGCTCGTCCGTGTTCTCCTCGATGAGGTCTGCAAGGCGGTACATCAAGCGGCCGCGGTCCGCAGCAGCCATGGTGCGCCACGGGCCTTCAAAGGCCGAGCGGGCGGCCGCCACAGCGGCATCCACGTCGGCGGTGGTCGCCTCCGCGACAGAGGCGATCTTCTCCTCCGTGGCAGGGTTGAACGTGTCGAAAGTCTCTCCCGTGGACGAAGGCACGAACTCGCCGTTGATGAACAGGTTGGTCTGCTTCACCGGCACTTGGGCGGAGAAGTGGCGGGACAGCAGAGTGGCCGACGAGGCCTTGGCACCCGTGGTCGTGGTAGAGTTGCGAACCAGAGCGCGAGGCAGTTGACGCAGAAGCTGACGGTGCATGATTGATGCGGTGGAGGCAACACTGGACAGGGAGTGGACGCTCGAGTACGCAAATTGCAGAATGATCAAGCCAACGAGACCACGCGCTCCCAAATCATCCCGTCTCCTGTGCGTCCCACCGCGTAGGGACGCACACACGCAAACCTCCGCGTTTACAAATGCCTGACATGTGAATCCATCCAGCCGATCGGCTGGTCGTTTGTTGACGTGCAAATCCTACATGTTGAGCCAGCCGAAGTTCAAGCGCTGATGTCAACGGCATCGTTCCCTCGCACGTCCGGTTTTCCGCTGCAAGCTGTAAAACTGGAGCTGGGTGTTGCTGGACCTCGTGCGTTCTATATACCTGCACGTGCCACATCTCAGAGTAGCCGCCGCACCGAGGACTTTGCGAGATCAGTTCGCTTTCGAGAGGAATGCATTCATTTCGGATGGTCGCCCTAGTCACAACTGCCAACCTCTTCAAAGGCGACTCAAATACGAAGGTCACGTGACCACGAGCCTTGCGTTCGTGCCCGCTCCACCGCTATCTGACGGCTTAACTCCGCCGGAACCGCCGAATTGATGGCCTCCTGAATGCCTTATGGCCAATGCAGCAGATGACGCTCGGACTGAAGTTGCTGTATTCTCGATCCGTTGTGATCACGTCTAAATAGGTGAAATTTTCGCGGCGCTGTTGCTTGGAGATCAAGCGCGACGACAACAACTGCTTCCCCTCGTGGGAGGGAATACGTGCATTAACAAACGCAGCCGTCTCCGAAGAGATTGGGTGCGTGTGCAGGAATGAGACCGCTGTTCCAGGAGGATGTGGATTGGGGAATGCTGCAGACAGGCGACGTTGGAGGGCGCGCGCCTCACTCGATGGCATCGTGGTTGATTTACTTGGTCGTCAATTGCCCTGGACACGCTTGCCAACAATCCTCGGCATGCAGCTGCCGGTATTAAAGCAAGCCGGATGAAGTTGTCCGTCTGTCTCGGTGCACATTGTCCCCCTCACAAAGACATGGCTGCTGATAGACACTATTTTCGGGAAAGTGGCAACGACAACAAAAGCGCTATTTCTCAAAATAATGTATTATGGAGTGCTACCTCAACGACACAGTTATAGAGCTTTTTCATCACTGCACCGCCGCACGCAGCTCGCGCCGTAAAGCGCTCGTGAGTTTCGAATGGACTCCACCGGAGAAGGGAACGAGCGTGGCTTGATACCAGTCGAGCGGGCGCTCAAGGGCCTCGCTTGACCATCTCTCCAGCCACCCTCTTTGTCTCGCGGCATTCCCACACCACAGCAATCTCCAACCAAAGTATATCCAGGTTCATTATCCACCAATGAAAAGCTCGCAATAACGTCCAAAAACCTCTGTAATTGGCTGAAAAGATGCATATCCCTCCGACAACGATTTCTCCATTTTCAAAAACGTGTTGAAAATCGCCGCCCGCCCGCGCGTCGGCGTCTCCTCCTCGTCATGGCGGACGCGCAGGACATCTTGTACGAAGGAAGTGAGCGTGAGCTGGAAAGTTTGAGACTGAGCATTCGTGAGTTAGAGATGCAAGTGCCGCTCTCAGCCTCCCTGTGGAGCTTTACTCTCTGCCATCACCTGTTTCTGGTCTTTCTGGTCCACCGGCGCTGCAGCCACACATGTGGGCTGCCAGCGCTGGCTGGATCCACCATCAGGCGCTCGCGTGATTCCAACACTCCTTCCCGGGCAGCTATACTTACCTGGCAAGCATCACAAGTCTGCGCAAGTCGTCAAGGCGCGGCGCCGGGAGCGTCTTGGTCAGGATATCTGCC
>MBAC02003260.1:0-46693 GCA_001712635.2 Nothophytophthora sp. Chile5 | reverse complement strand
ACACGAGGAGCTCTCTCCAGACCCAGCAGTGGTGTGTTTGGCCCACGCAGCGTCGAATTTCACCTGCAACGGTCGAGCCTTGTCGTCTTCGGGCAGGTCCCACACACTCTCTTCGTCCAATGGGGCCCGATAGCCTCGTTGTAGTAGTGGCTGCAGCCACCACATCGTCGCGACAGAGAAGATGTTGGCCGAGTCCAGCGGATTCGCGTGGATTAGGGCGGTAGTTTTCGTGGGACCCACGTCGTCAACTGCCAATTCCTCCAGCAGCGGTAGCGGTGTCGTTGCTGCTTGGAAACTCGTGGCCTCACTGCCATCGGTTGGCGAAGACCAGAGCGAAGTCGGCTCGCTTTGGGGCTTAGCTTCCATGATACTGGCGTCGTGGACTTGTCGCCTTGGCTGCGAATTCGGGACTGAAATGGAATTTGGGCCACGTCCAGTGAGACAGAGCAATCGCACGTTCAGGCTAACGTTATAACAAAAGTAGTAATAGACCGGGACTCCGTGCTCGACCCGAGACGTTTCGCTTTTGACTGGATGCCACAAGTCCACGATTTCTTTCAGTGGAAGGAAGTCGGGTCTGTCGTGCCTCCTGCAGCGCCGCTTTGCCTCTTGGAGCCGCTCGTCCCCACGCAACGCGAAAACCATCGGACGAATGGAAAAAGAACCGAAGGGGAGCACCCTGATTGGTTGCTAGGACCTTGCATGCGTTGTCCGTTCGGCTTTCCGTTGGCGAATGAACATTCGGACAGCAAAAAGGACGGCTAACCCATTTCTAGCACCCACGAGAGCCACTGCATCGCTCCGGCGAATGTGGTGGCGTCCAGATCCTGACTGAAGCGAAGCGGATTCGTGGCAATGGTCGAGCAAGCCGGCTATATCAATGGCGGGCGGTTTTGAGGGTCTGGCAAGGAGTGAGCGGATTACCAGCGACAGGGTGTTCGAGCACCGGAAGGCCAGTCCTCAAAATATAATTGGTGGTGTAATCGACCGAATTATGTTTCCTCCTTTTTGTTTGCTGAAGCAATGTTAGTATCTGGAAACATTCTACTATTTGTTTCCGATCACTTCCAATACTATTCCCGTAAGCGTTACGAATACTGCGGGAATCCTGGATACTACTAATAGTGCTACTCATGCACGGATCGGCCAGCCAGGTACACAAACAAACCCGCGATTGTGGCACTAGCCGCTGTCAAACAGCAAAAGGAACCTCCTGAGCTGCACCCAGTCAGCTCGTGCCACACAATCGAGCCACACGTTCGACCTGCGATCTTCCCCACTTCTGATTTCTTTGACCAGCCAACCTCGCGGCGCTCTCCCCCGTCGACAATGCCCGGCGGCACCTTGCGTCTCCTGCTTCTGGCCGCGGCGGCCACGTCGACCCAGGCGTGGCTGGCGCCCATCGTGGCCAAGGGCAACAAGCTCTTCGACTCGGACACGGGTCTGGAGTTCCGCATCAAAGGCATGGCCTACTATCCGCGCCCCAACGCCGGCGAGCTGGCCGACGTAGGCAACTACGACTGGGCCGCCGACGAGCACGAGGACGTGTGGACGCCGCACCTGGAGGTCATGAAGGACCTGGGCGTGAACACCATCCGCCTCTACTCGGTGGACCCCAGCAAGGCGCACGACAAGTTCATGTGCGCGTGCTCCGAGGCCGGCATCTACGTGTCTGTGGGCATGGCGGCGCCCTGCGACGGCTGCTCCGTGGCGGACGTGGCGCCGCCCGAGTGCTATCCGGACGCCATGTTCACGCGCCTGCAGATGGTGTACAACGCCTTCGCCGTCTACGACAACACGCTCTTCTTCAGCGTGGCCAACGAGCCCAACCTCATCTCCATCGACGGCGACAACGGCGAGGCCGTCATGCCCTGCGTCAAGGCCATGATCCGCGACGCGCGCGCGTATGCGGCCGGCTGCGTGGGCAGTCTGCGCGAGGTGCCCATCGGCGTCGAGATGGCCGACATCCCGCCGCGGGCGCAGTGGCTCGAGTACTTCGACTGCAGCGCGTCGAACAGCAGCGACGACACAGCGAGCGAGAGCATGCGGTCGCAGTGGATGGGCTTCAACCCGTACGTGGAGTGCGACCCGACCACGCACCTTGAGTACACGCAGTCCACGGGGCTCGTCACTCTCATGAAGGACTACGCCGACGCCGCGTACCCGCGCCCCATCATGTTCGGCGAGTTCGGCTGCAACATCGGCGAGAACACGGTCGACGGCTTCGAGAACCAGCGCACGTTCTACGACGTGCGTCTTGCCCCCGTCTTCTCTATCGCTGAGTCCTGTTCACTTGCATTGACCTGTGGTTCTCCTATGTAAACAGGCCAAGTGGATGAACGAAGAGAAGGAGATGACGGACGAGATCGTGGGCGGCAACGTGTTCGAGTTCTCCACCGAGATCGCCAATCTCGCCGGCGCGAAAAGTGCGCTCTCCCCTCCTGTTTCTCCAGCTAGAGACACAGGAATCGCAGCTTTACTAACCCGTTGAGCGTTGCTGCGCTTTTGATTCGCTAGAGCTGACCAAGACGGGCGACAAAGGGAAGTACGGCGTCGGGTACTTCCAGCCGGACGACTGCGACAACGAGAACACCACGTGCGAGTTCACGGCCTATCCGGAGTACGACGCGCTCAAGACGGCGTACACCAGCACCAAGAACTCGACGGTGGAGATGGCCTCGTTCACGCCCAGCCGGACCGCCGTGCTCAAGTGCCCGTCCGCCATCTCCACCGACCTGCCCAGCACCCCCGACGGTACGTCCAGCCATCGGAACGGCCCACTCCCATCCGAAGCTAACGTCAGTGTCATCTTCTTCTTGGTGTTGTGCTTGCTGCCAGTGGAAGCGCTGTCGTGCTCGGTGGCGCAGCCCGTGTGCAACGGCCAGAAGGCCAACAACTTCGACTCGGAAGAACTGGCCAATCTCAACCAGGACTCTTCCTCCTCCACTAGTGGCGACACCACTGCCTCCGCGAACGATGCGACCAGCGGCAGTGCCACCACGCCCGTCTCCTCGACTGTGGCGCTGGTTCTGAGCCTCGTCGCGTGTCTGGCTCTTCAGTGAAGCTCTCATGTGTGAACGAACCTTCCACGTCGCTTAGATATTGAATGTTGGTAGTGGATATTCCGGCTCGGCCAATACTGACTCGGAAGGCAAATACATGAAAGCACCAGATACAAACGCACACGCGACGGACACTCACGGCACGCAGCTACCCCAGCCAACGCTGTCTCTAGGGGAAGTTGACGCCCAAATCACTGGCAGCGGCGGCTTCACGTCGCTCGCCGAAGATGTAGTGGCCCAGCACGTAGCCGGCCACGACCCAGAGCAGCAGCAGCAGGTCGTAGGTCATGGACACCAGCATCAGCATGTAGGCGATGAAGAGCGTCAAGCCGTGGAGCACACAGTGCACGGCGTGCTGCGTCTCCGGAGCCAGCGTGCGGAACCAGGCCGGGCCGCAGGACTCGGCCAATGGCATGCTCTGCGACGTGGAGCGCAGCAGCTGCGCGCTCTCGGCGGCGTGGGGCGCGTTGCTACGCAGCAGTCGCTTGACACTGCTCTCCTTCCGCAACACACGGCGGAGCTGCAGTAGATACTCGTTGAACACGGCCACCAGAGCCACCAGCACGCCGCCAAGCACGTAGCGCAGGCGCGAGTCCAAAACCCACCCAGGAAACCACAGCAGGATGCACGGGGTGACGCCGCCGGTCAATGAAAACCCGTTCAGCATCGTCGTCCCTGGCCCCGAGCAGAATCCGCGAGCTTCTTTGTGGTGCAGATGGTCGCCAGCAACGCCAGCGTCCTTGCCATCTTCGCCAGCAGCTTGGAAGGTCAAGATCTGGGCGTAGACCTCGCGTGCGTGGGTCATACTGCAGGTGTGTACGGCCTGGTCGCCATGTGCCATCACCACTTGCGGCCCACTGGACACTGAAGACTGCATGCCACACACAGGGCACAGCACGCTGTCTTCCTTCTCCTGGCCGTGGGTGTCGGGGGCGGAGGGGGATGCCACGCCTTGCAGTCCCGATGTCTAGAGTCACAATCCACCCAAACGAGAGGTTGCCACGTCAGTATCTCGCAATCTCTTCATTGACACTATGCGGGAGTAACGTACCGGGTCTTTCAGGAACGCATTCAGCGTTTCTTCGCGTGCGAACCGGAGCCGCTGGCCATTCTTGAGCTTAAAGTTGTACGCGGAGCTCATGACCATCTCCCCACTCACTGGATCGTCCTGCGGGATCCCCGTCCACACCACAATGCGCACGTCAGTCTCGTGTCCTCCGCCAAGCTGCTTTGTGCTTGCTTCCGCTTCGAGGAAGCGCCAAATCCCACGTAACGTACCGGCATGTCCCTCATATCCATGGCCATGGCGGCGTGGACGCTCTGTACGACGCTGTAGCACGCGAAAATCGATGCAAACAGCATGTGGAGACGCGCCGAGAGCCGCGTATTCCTTCTGGTCATGGTGACGGAGCGTAGCGAGGCCTGGCGGGGTGCAAGAAGCGAGGAAATGGAGAGAGAGAGCGCTCCTCTTCCGACGTGTAGCTCGTTGGCGAATGGAGGCGTGCCAACTGCCTGACGATGGAGTCAGATACCTGTCTAAATCGATCATGAGGAAAGTAACGGAGCTGGGTGTGGACGAGGGACAGGGAGGGGCGACACATGGGATACGTTTCCTGTGAAAACAGATATCAAGCAAGAAAAAGGTGATGCCCGTTTGGAATTTCCTCTTGGTTCCAGTAATTTCCAGTCTGTGAAAACTGCTATTTCGGTAGGACATGTTGTCCGTTGTTGAATTGCAGATGTATTGTTGACTGCGAACGAAGTTTCATCCTGGCAAGAAAGATAGAAAACGGGAACTTTCACCTTTTCAGAGATCACCCGATGATGGTACTGTGAATCAAGGGCAAAGTCCGCTGGTAATCTCGTGCCACCCATGAACCGCAGAGGTCGGCAGTGATGCCGCTGCCGTCACTGCTACATGACAGGCCTTGACTTCCAGATTGCCAGAATGACAGTTAAGTGGTGACATTTCGCAGTTTTTTCAGTCGCTATGAAAATTGAACTCCGCAATTGTTGATGTGGCCGAATCCTGATACAATCTACCGTTTAGGTACGGTACATTTGCTCTGTTTTCCTGGAAAAGAGAAAATTACCGAAATCGGTAATTTACTCTCTCCCAGCGCATCATTCACTTGCCATTTTGGTTCAGAGGCGCACGCACTGCCCGACTGCTCCGACGACGATGGACCGCGCGTTCTGCATGGGGCCTGGCTCGCTCATGGGCACGGCGGGGTTCAAGTGGGCGGGCCGCAACCCGAACGACGACTGCTCCATGCTGTGGGGTGAGGCTTTCGGCCTCACGAACGCCGACCGCACCGTGCTGGCCAGCGTGTTCGTGTTCTTGCTGGCGGTATTGGCGCAGTATTTAACGACGGCTGAAGGCAACCAACAGCAGCAGTCCAAGGCGTTTGCCAAGCGACGCCACTCGCTGAGTCTCTTCCCGGGTGGCGACGTGTACTACGACCCCGAGCTTGGCAACGGAGTGGGGGGGAGCGGCTGTAAACCGGCGACGATGCCGCCGCCTCCGTGTCTCAAGGCAAACGGGAAGACGGCAAACGGCGCTGCCCCCCACTGTAAACATGCAGCCGCTGCAGAAGCAGAGGCGATGCAGTCAGTCGTGCATCCGGAAATGCCCGATGTCATGCGACCGTTGACTCCGAAGATTACCACGGTGTCAACCGCCACTCGGACAGGAAACGGGCATCGCGCACACCCGACGGCGACGGCGATGCTCCTTCCACCGCCGGTGCTGTCAGTGCGCTCTGTGGCCACGATCGCCGCCGACGCGCCTGCCATGCCCTCGTCCGTGAAGGTGAGCAACTGGGTGCATCTGGGCGACGCGCTGATGCGCGGCCTGCGGATTTTCCTGGCGTATCTGCTGATGCTGGCGGTCATGACGTACGACCTCACGCTGGTCGTCAGTATCGTCGCGGGCTTCATGGCGGGCTTCTTCGTGTTCGCGAAAGACACGGCCAAAGTCCCGGCTTCCGCCGATCCGTGCTGCTCGTAAATGCTCGCGCTGCTGGCAGCGCACACGGCCCCTCGAACTAATTAAATCTATTGGAAGTGTGTCGCTCGCCATCAAGCCGCCTGCCCCATGTAGCCCCGCGATAGTGACAGCCTCGTCCCAGTGCCGTCTCGTTCGCATCCCTGGATACACTGACACTGCCGTTCTCGGATGAATTGCGGCCATCTGTGACAAAATGAATTGATCTGGGGGCTCCTATTGAAGTTGGCGGCGCTATTTTTATGCCTTTGGAGGGGGAGGAGCTCTCCATATCCAAAACACCAAGCCGAAAGCCAAGCAAAGCCAAGCAACCGCGTCGGAAGAAGCTCAGCGCACGCCGCTCTTCCTCTCCCTCTCCCTCCCTGTCGTTCCGCCGTCTGCCTCCTCTCCGCGGGGGTCACAGTCAGCCATGTCCGCCGCTCCTGAAGGTAAAAACCCAGCGAGCTCCGGCCCCGAGACGTGGGTGTTTGGGTGTTCGAGCGGGTGTCTTACTCGCTTCCCCCCTTTGCGTCGTAGAAATCGTGAGCACCATCGAAGAGGCACTGGCGCCGACCACGCCGGCGTCCGTCCCCGCCGCGGCGGGCGGCGGTGGCGGCGGTGCGGGCGGCGAGAAGGCGCTGCCGCCGCGTAAGGAGCGCAGCAAGTCGCGCGACATGGGCAAGCGCATGGGCGGCGGCCAGAAGGGCGTGTGGGGCAAGGTGGGCGAGATCCCGGCCACTGTCCCCGCCGACGAGCACGACCCCAACTACGACAGCGAGGCCGAGGAGAACGTGGTGCTCGTGTCCACGGGCGAGGCCGTGAAGAAGGCGGCGTCGCCTCCGACGTTGGCGCCGGACTCGCTGGCGGCCAAGGAGCTGGCGGTGAACCCGTCGCCGGAGCTCAAGAAGCGCATCATTGAGATCCTGGACGAGTACTTCACGAGCGGCGACGCCGACGAGGTCAAGAGTTCGCTGGAGGAGCTGGACGAGCCGGAGTTCCACTACGAAGTGGTCAAGCGCGCCATCACGATGGCCATGGACAAGCACGACAAGGAGCGCGAGTTGGTGTCGCGCCTGCTGTCGGCGCTGTATCTGGACGGCCTGACGGCCGCGCAGATCGCCATGGGCTTCCGTCGCGTGCTGCTGCTGGCCGAAGACCTGCAACTGGACATCCCCACGGCCAAGACCATGCTGGCCATCTTCTGCGCCCGCGCCGTGGTGGACGAGATCGTGCCGCCCAGCTTCCTCGAGGACCCCTTCATCACGCGGTACGCGCCGGACATCGCGGCCGAGGCCATCAAGAAGCTGAGCATCAACCACGGCACGGCGCGCATGGAGAAGGCCTGGGGCCCGGGCGACGGCCGTCCCGTGGAGGAGCTCAAAGTGGCCATCGACCAGCTCACCAAGGAGTATCTGCTGTCCCGCGACTTGGAGGAGGCGGAGCGCTGCGTGCGCGAGCTCAACGTGCCGCACTTCCACCACGAAGTGGTCAAGCGTGGCATCACCAACTCGTTGGAGGAAGGCGGCGAGGCCAACAGCGCGGCCATGGCGTCGCTGCTGGCCTACCTGGTCTCCCACGAGGTGGTGTCGTCGGGCCAGCTGGTCAAGGGCTTCGAGCGCTTCAAATTCGTGCTGGACGACGTCGCGCTGGACATCCCCAACGCCGCCGCGCTCTTCCAGGACATCGTAGCGCGCGGCATCAGCGATGGCATCCTCCCCTCGGGCTTCGACGCCAGCGCGGCCAAGAAGCAGTAAGTAAGGAGGTTGACTTGATCCCTGCTCTGCAGCTAGGATGCCAGTCGAAATGCAGCGGGAAGCAGCTGGCAAAAGCATGAACAAGAGCATGAAACGATCGAAAGCAAGGCAGCATGCATGCTACTTCCTCAACAGATCTCACCCGACACGGTCCCCTCTTCTTCATCGCCCTGCTTCCATTTGATACTGGACTCCGAAGCGTCGTGTTGGAGAAGCTGGCGCTGCAGCACTTGCCTCAGAATTGCTGTGCTGGTGTGGCTGGCCGCCGTTTATATTTGGGACGAGGGATGTTGTGGGCAACTTGTTCTCCTTGCCGTCCGTCTTCTGATTTTCAAAGGTGGGGTTAAATAAGCCCGACTGACCACCAAAACCTCCCACGAACACGCTACGCACACACGACACGCAACATGCAACTGCTTCCTCCGCTCACCAGTTCTCTGTTGTTTCTAGTCCATCGCGTTCCTTCCACCCACCCACCCGCCAGGCCGTGCCTCGCGCTTCAAGAAGTGTAGAACGAGGAGCGGTCCAACTCCGGGAGAGCTTCCATACAGCCGTGGCAACTAGCGGCAAACGGCTCGTTCGCCGTGAAGCAGCTGCAAAGCAATACCGATAACAACAGTCGATCGTCAATACAACAGGAATCGATGAAGGAGATGACACCACAGAGCGAAGAGACCACTCACAGGCAGCACAGCCACGACTCCGCCCCGATCTTAATGTTGCTCGGCCCGTACACACGCTTCCGCCCGCACTTGTCGCACTTGCCATTCCACACGCTCACGTCGGAGCGGCACTGCGTCCCAGTGCACTTCCACGTATCCCGCACCTGCTGGAACTGCACCATGAGAATGCGTTGCGTATGCGAGTCCATTCGTCGAACACGAATCATGGAATTCTTGACATTTTTCGCTGCGAAATCGATCCATCAAGTAGCAAGAGCAATAAGAGAACGCATCCGTCAATAAACTTCCATCGGCGCGAAAGCACAGATGCCCCAGTAACCAAACAGCGGGTCAGCACTTACAGTTGAGTTCCTCCACAGCGGCTCGGGCTCCTTCCACCGTCTCGAATGTCACGCAGGCGTCGCCGCGTCCGAGATGATTCCGTTGGCAAGGAAACACGTCAATAGCCGGAAAACCTGTTTCTCGATCCACCTTCATGTTGTCCGAGTTCCGTCACATGAACCAAACAGTTAGAATTCCATCCGCATATGCTAGTAGTAGCCGCATGCAGCAGAATCCCAAACGAAGATGAGCGCGTACCGCCAAACCAAAGCGCCCAAAGTCCTCTTCGAGCTGTTCGGCGCAGACTGATGGGTTGAGTCCGGTCACGTAGACTCGCTTCGCCATGAGCGCCTCATCCACCGGCACGCTCTCCAAATCAAACCTAATATTCTCGACTTCTTTCATCGCCATGTTGCCATCCTCATCCGAATCCGAGATGAACGTATCATCATCGTCGAACGTTGCCAAGCCTCCTGGCGAAGGCGGCGCGGCCGTATGATGAGACGTCTTTTGCTTCTTGACAGGTTGGGTCGACGTCGCCGGACACATCGTGCTTGTGTGTCTGCCACTCGCCTCCTCGTCATCTCGATAACTTCGTTCAAGCTCTGGCGGGTTGTCCATCGCAGCTGAATCCCTTTTCTTGCGAGTATTTGGAGAAGGCGACCGTCGTCTGCTCATCGAGTTTTGATCTCGATCGCGGTCACTCCGCGCCGACCGCCCTGTGTAGCTATGATCACGCTCACTCGACCTTTCTCGAGACCAGGACCTTGAACGTGAGGCTCGAGTGTGGTGGTTGTTGCCACGGTCGCGGTCTCGGGGACCTGGCGAGTGCGATCGTGACCGAGAGCGAGAGCGTGACCTCCCTCTTCCCCTGCGATCGTTATGGCGGCTGCCACTTGCGTCATGTCCATTGCGAACTCGAGCCAACGGTGAGAGCGACCGTCGCATCCTACGATCATCATTGCGTCTACTTGTGCTGCTTTCCCGGTTACGATAGTCGCGTGAATACGAGTCGCGCTCCTTCGTCTTCGTCGTTGCTTGCGAGCTCTGAGGCCCATAATAACTTTGCGCAGGCTTCTTGGAAGAATTCGACGCATCCTGTTTGCGGCGGCTGTTTTTTGTCTTCCTTTTAGAATTGGCAGGCCCCTTTCCGGTCGCGGTGGAAGACTTTCGAGAAGCTTCTCGAGTCGGCGGCGACTGAGGCGGTTGCTTCTTCTTCTTTGGGATCGGAACCTTGTCCCAATCGGTATCCTGTAGCCTGCTCTTCACCAGCGGTACACCGGTGCGGGCAGCTTCTGCCTGGAGTTTCTTGAAGCGGTTGGGACGCTTGTAGCCAGTCTCTTCGCGAATATCCCCAGCATTCTCTTGTCCGTCAATGCTCAACGCATCGTAAATACTGATCTGGGGTTCCCTTCGGAAGCCACCTCGAGAAGCAACACCATTCGCTTGGGTCCAACTCCCTCCATTTGTCGAACCCTGTGCGACATCCGTCGACTCGTCAGCACTCCTCGCTCGCGTCAAATCTGGCACCTGAAGACCCATGCCTTGCCCACCGCCACCACCGTAGCGGGATTTTGGCGTAAAACGCAGCTTTTCTGCAGCAAAACGAGGAGCATCCTCCGTTTTCTTTGCCCCGTTGTAAGAAAGATACCGAGCGTCAGTTCTCTCGCTCGCCCCTTTCGACATCTCCTTCGCCAACGACGGCATTCCCTTGAGGCTGTCGCCCTCCGTCAAGTTGATGCGGCTTGATGCTTGAGTTGGGACCATCGCATAACGCCCTTTCTGTTGTCGGATACTCCCAGGCAACTCGTTGGGACTCAGCAGTTTGGTACTCCGTCTCGGCACTGGCTGCTTTCCCTTTGAGGACGTCGATATCGCGACGCGTTTCTTACTCGGGCGGAGTCCGTTAGATCCGATAGATGGCGCCGTGGTCGCAGCCGGAAGTTTCTCCTTATCAACCTCCGACTTCCCAGCAGCACTATCCCTCTTACTTGAATGCGTCTCAGCATCATCGTGTCTCGGCAACGGCTTGCGAGCAGTAGTGTTAGACTTGGGTTTCAGTTTCAGCGGCACGAAATCGAAGAACTGCTGCACTCCAACTGCCGGCGCGGGCGCTTTGTTCGATTTGGCGGGCCCCGGACCAGTCTGCTGGATGTCGCTGTCATCGCTGTAGTCAAGACCAAGATCGTCACTGGCGCCTTCATCTTCAAACACTTCGGTTTCAGCTTCCGAAATATCGCCTTCATCATTCACGTCTCCACTGGGCTGTTCCTTGCCAGCCGTCACGTTTCCTTGAGCACTGGATTCCCCCGTGCCATTTGCCACCACACCAGCTTGGGCTTCCGAAGGCTTGCCATCAGCCTTCATTTCAGGTGAAATTGCCTTATCTTCGTCACCATGGTCAGCTTCCATGCTCTCGACCGATAAATCTTCTTGCTCCAAATCAAGGGTGCCTGTATCCGAGAGTTCAGGGTCGTCACCAGTCGCATTCAAAGGTGATGAGGGCGTCTTCGCCTGGGTGTTGAGGTCATGAACCGCCTTGCCATCTCGTGTGTGATCGTCGCTTGCAACGAGCTTAACTCTTTCGAGCCCAGGATCAACGGTGCCATTCGTCCGGTTGTCTGCGGGTTGTGCGGTAGATAAGCGCGGCACGGTTAGGGCAGGCTTCTCGTCTTTGCGCTTGCTTTGGCCAAGCTCGTCCTGGGAATCCAGCGTCTTCTGGTTTGTTGGAGTCGTCATGCGCAATCTCGCGTCCTTGGAGCCACCAGACCCGTCGGACTCACTACTGGTCGTGCCGATGCTCGCGCGTGCAGAAGCTTTATTCTGCGCACAACCTGCTGCTTTCAATTCACCACGTTGTTCGCTCCGTGCTTCATCTCCACTTGATAGCAGATCGATCGGCTCGCTTGCCTTACCCAATGCCTCGCCAGGTTTTTGCAATATAGCTGTGCTGGTACACACCCGGTGTTTACCCTCACCCTTTTCGGAGTTGGCCACAGGTCGCGTTTGCTCTGCATGAGAGATTTTAGCATCATTCGCTTCCCGCTGGATCAGCTTGTGGGTGACAGCCGGTTTTCGAGTCCGCGTCGAGATTTTCTTCTTCCGCGCTGCATCTGCCTGACGCAATCGCTTCAGCTCCCGCCTCCGCTTGATTGGGCGTTCATTCTCGTCACTGTTCAAGTAGTCGTCGCTCAGCAGCTCCGATTCGTCGAAGGCCTCGTCTCGCTCGGGCATCTCTTCTTCTTCTGGCATGTAGTCGCTACAGTCGTTGTCTTCACTATCGCTCCCGCTGCCTGGTGTGAGCTGTTTGACCTTCTGGAGCATCTGCCGCTGCTCTTCGAGCGAGCTCACACCGTACCTGTTGGTGAAACGCCGCTTACGTCGCGCCATCATCTCCTTGCGGCGAACCACTGCCGGGTCGCGGTAGCCCGACACCCAGCTATGCAACTCGGCGGCCACAGAATCCGGGTGTGCGCTGGTCAGTGCAACCGCTTTCTTCTTGTGTGGAGCCTCCGGGCTCTTTGATGACGCCTGCTGAGCGTACTTGGATGGAACGGAGTTGCCGGTGGCATCTCCAGGTTGGCCTGCTGTTGTCCCCGTTCCCCTAAACTTCGTCGCCTTGGTCGTGTCGTTGGATACCGAACTCGTGTTGGCTGCGAAGCTCTTGAGCAGATGTGGTGGTGTGCTCTCCTCGGTTTTGCGCTCTTCTTCCTCATGGTCGGACTGCTGCACATGGATCATATCCAACTGCAAGTCCTGCATCAACTCGTTCACGGCAGCATCGTTGCCCAACGACGCACTGGTTGCCATCTGCGACGTCACGGAGGGCATCGCCGCACTCGCTGTCCCAGAAGCCACATGTTTCGGATTCAACTGGGACATGGGAACGGCTATGTTTCCCGCCGCCATCACCGGCGAAGACAAGTGTGGCGGCATCTCCAGCGGCTTCAGCAAGTCGTCCATACTCGCCATTGCGCCTGTTCTTGAAGCCGTTGCCAATTCCACAGGCGGCACTTTTGACACTGACGCCTTGGCGGCCTCCGCTTGGAGCAGCGCGTTCATATCCGCCGCGTCCACATCGCCCAGAAAGTCCAGCGCCAAGTCGTTCTCGTCCTCGTCGCTGGCCACCGCGTCGGACTGTAGCGAACGTTGGTGGTCCTTGTAGCCGATATGCGCCTTCACGCGCAAGAACAGAGCACCACGATCGCTTTCCGCTCCATCGCGACGCGCTGCGAGCCACTGCCGCGCGCGCAGCAATTCGCTCTCCCACAAGTCCGAGAGATTGTCGCTCATTCGATTCGAGAGCTGTGCCCTTGACTTCCACACGCTCTACAGAGCTCCACACGCAACGAACCACGACAAATGACACACACACGTACGCACGACACTCTCGCGAGTCTGGTAATCCTTCCGCGAGCGCCTGGGGGTCTCTGTAGCGCGCTGGACGGAGCGAGGAATGCCGCGACGAACGCTTGGTGCGCGCGCGCGGTTGCCTTTCACACCACCGTTGCCGATGCAGGGGATTGGATTGTCTTTGCTTCCACAAAGACCAAGTGAGCTGAAAGCAGCACGTTTAAAACGATGAACACTTGATCACTTCAAGGCGATGGTTTTATACACGTTTCCAGGTGGCGATTGGATAAAATGGCGCTGACTCAAAACATTTTCCACCTAACGTTATCGTGATTTTGCAGTTTGAGGATTAATGTTTCTACCAATCAGGTAACGGTACCACACCGTTTCCATTTCGACCCACAACAGGTTTTCAATGGCTGAAGACAAGGCCGAGAGTATGTCGAAGCTGCGCGGGTACGACTTCTTCCGCGCCATCGGCTCACCGCAGCGCATCGTAGCGCCCATGGTGCGTTTGTCCGCATGCTCCCACACAGTTGAATATCATATTCTTCCCGATAGAAGGCGTGGCGCCTTCGCAATTCAAGCGCAAACGTGTTGACATGCTGCGTCCGCTTTTGGCCAAATGTGTATGCTTGGCGACGGGGAATGCAGGTGGACCAGTCGGAGCTGGCCTTCCGGATGCTGTGCCGCGGACTGGGCGCACAGTTGTGCTACACGCCCATGCTTCACAGTCGCCTCTTCGCCGAGAGTGCCGAGTACCGCGACAAGATGTTCGAGCGCCACATCCACGACCGTCCGCTTGTCGTCCAGGCAAGCAATCCAGTCACGGCTTCCACCCATTTTGTATCGGCTTCCTCTGTATGGCTGTCTTATTCACTGTAAATGTCCATACGTGTCCATACGTGTATGCTTATGCAGTTCTGTGGCAACGACCCGAAGACGGTCTTGGCGGCGGCCAAGCTGGTAGAAGGTCATTGCGACGCAGTGGATCTGAACCTCGGCTGTCCGCAGGGCATCGCACGCAAAGGCCGCTACGGCTCGTTCCTCATGCACGAGAAGGACACGGTGAAGGCCATCGTGGAGACGTTGAGCGCTGGCCTCAACCTGCCCGTGACTGTCAAGATCCGTGTGTTTCCCGACGCCGACGAGACGCTGGACTTCGCCGTCATGCTGCAGGACGCTGGCTGCGACCTGCTGACGGTCCACGGCCGCACCAAGGAGATGAACAAGACGGCGGTGCGCGAGGTGGACTGGGCGATCATCCGCCGCATCAAGGAGCGCCTGACTATCCCAGTGATCGCCAACGGCGGCCTGGAGACGCCGGAAGACGTGGCTCGATGTCTCGAGGCCACAGGCTGCGACGGGGCCATGAGCTCCGAGGGGCTGCTGGAGAACCCGGCGCTGTTCGCTGCGACCCACAACGTCCCAGGCAAAGACACGTCGTTCATGGCGCTGGCTCGACAGTATCTCGAGTGTGTGGCGTTGTATCCGCCTGCCAGCGACAAGATTGTCCGAGCGCATCTGTTCAAGATCCTCTTCCAGGACCTGCGCGTGCACTCCGATCTGCGTGACGAGCTGGCGGCCGCCAAGTCCCAAAGCGACATGCTGGCCATCGTCGACCAGCTCGCCGCGCGACTCAAGGCAGCCGAGGAGGGCGGTGACACTCCAGAGGTCGCCAAGGTGGCGTACGCACCCGAAACGAGCTGGTATCGTCGTCATCGCCAGGGCCAGGAGCGAATCCGACGCCGAGATTCATACGAGAAGTGTCTGGACACGGGCTTCGGCAGTCTGTTCGGGTGAGTTGAGTGAGAGATCGAGGACCCAAGACCTCGAGAAGTACAAGCTGCCCTGCATATCTGCCTTACCGATAGAATTCTATTGCTTGCTCCCACGTTCCCCTTGTGCGCCGTCGCGTCTCCTTCAATCACTGCGACGCCTTGGTTGGCGAGCCCCCGGGCGTGGACTGGGTTGAGCTCTGGCTCGAGTTGAGCCCCATGCCCCAGCCCAGCTTCGCACGCTTCTCTCGAGGGCGACGACTCCCATTCGCATCGGTCGTCGAAGAAGCGGGCGCTGTGGCCAACTGGAAGCTCGCAGGTAGTGGCACGTACTCGCTGACGTCCGGCATCTCCACGTCTTCGTCCCGGCCAGCTGACTCCCGCCGCGACGACGAGGACGACCTCACCTTCCGCTCGTCTCCTCGAGACCGGCGATGTCCATTGCTGCTGGAATTCTCAGCGCCAGAGGACGAACCATCCTGCGCAGAAGACGCCGTCCGCTTGCGGTGATGATGGCCGCTGCTACTGCGCCCACGCAACGACTCCTTCCCGTTTGATGAGCGGTGCGAGCCAGCCAGATACCCACTGCTTGAGCTACTCAAGCGCCGCTTCTTGGCTCTGGACTTGAGCAGATGCTGCACGAGCTTCTTCTTCTGCACGGGGAACGTCGGCGCCAATCCTCCGAAGTCGAAAGCCTGCTCGCCACTGCGCGCCGAGTCCTCGAACCGGCGGCGGACGTCGTTGAAGAAACTCATCTCCAGCAGCTTCTTCACCGGACTGCGCTTGGCTGGGTCCAACTGCAGCATGGCTTCCAGAAGCTCGACCGCATCTTCCGGGAAGTCGGGGTACTTGGCACGCTGCTCCAACAGCGTCTTGCGCAGCCGCATCTTGTACTCGTGTTTGGGTCGGAATGTGTTGAACAGCGGGAGTTTGGAGCCGCCTTCCCACGAAGAACTCGGGGTACCACACAACCGGAAGATCAAGTCCAACTGAACCTTCACGTTCTGGCCCTGCAACAGCGGCACCTTGTCCAGCAGGATAGCGAGCACTACGCAGCCGGCCGACCACACATCAGCACGCCACGTGTACTTGGTCTCGCCAAGCAGCACTTCCGGCGCCGTGACGTACAGCCACGCGCCATAGCAGTGCTCCTTGCGCTCGCCATCACTCATCTCGTACGCGGAGCTGCTGGTGCTCACAACTGCTGCCTCTCCGTCCTTCGGCTTTATGCTGCTGGTCTTGCGCATCGCATGGAAACCGCCAAGCTTGACGCCATGGCGGAAGATTAACAGATGCGAAGGCGCCACAAAGCGATGCACGTAGCCTTGATCATGAACAGCAGTGAGACTCTGTAGCATATCGAAGATAGCCTTCTTCCGCAGCTGTAGCGGAAGCGACAAGCGGGCCTCGAAGATGCCGGAGAACATGTGCAGTGGCTGCTCGAACGCCAAGTAGTGTTTGCGGTGGTCCAGACGGTCCATGCCCTCGGGTAACGCGTTGCCCTCGTCGTCGATGGTCGCGGCTAGCAGATCCAGCGTTTCGACGTCCACAGCGGTCGAGCTCTTGTCATTACCGACAGGTACTGCGTCAGTCGTCTCGCGTTGCTTCTTCTCAGCCGGGAAGACAATCCCATGCAGCTTCATAAACCGGTCTGGCAGTAGCGAAGGGAGTGTGATCGCCGCGGAAAGTTCGCGCAAACACGCTTCGTTGATGCCCCGCTCCTCGGTGAAAAACACCTCCTGCTCCAAGTACGGCCACAACTGGAGATACACGTGCTGGCCGGCCAAGTCCAAGCTGACTTCATCCGAGATTACCCCCAAGGAAGCGCGTTTCCGAATGGACTCGACGTGTGTGATCTCGTTCGTGTGCAGTCGGACTCCACCACCTCCAACGCTCGAAGCATTGGTTCCAGCGGCACCTACGCCAATACGAGAGGGCGAGGGCTTCTTGGGGACGACTGACACTGCAGCGATGCTGCTGCTGGCCTCGTCTTTCGGCCCGGTTGATGAACAGAGACTTGGAACTGAGCCGCCCAAGGCTTTCAGCGTGATGAAGCTCTTCCTTTCTGGTCGTTGGCTACTACTCCCGGCAGGTGGAGCCGCCGTCACAGCAGCCGGAGCTATCGGCAAAGCAGATGAGCCGGCAGATAAGGAGGTTGAGTCGGAGCCTGAGGACGAGGTTGGCAGATTGGGAGATGCAGACACATTGATCCATCCCTTGATCGTCCGTGCGATCCGTTCCGAGATCTCCACGTGTTTCTTATCTCTCGAGACGGTGAATTGCTCCAGGTCGAACTCGTCCGACTCTGATCGACTCGCCTGCTTCTGTTGTTGCGCAACCTTCGATTGCTTCTCCAGACGTGTCCATCGGTCTTTCAGTCGAGCGATGATAGCCAGCGAGCAGTCCAGCAGCATCCGCGCCTCCTGTTGATTCGACTGCGCATCCAACTGCGGCAAGAAGTCGGGGATCGCGGCGGTAAAGCGGGTCGTAATGGGTTTCAGGGCTTCGCTCACGGCGGCGCTTACGTACACCACGCTAAGTATGACGCACTCCACGGGTGTCTGTCTCCAGATTGGCAGCGGGAGCGCTTCAGCTACTAAGTGCTTGGCTTCTTTCTGCACTTCAGGGGGTGGCAGCGACGACAGGAACGACGGCAGTTGCTGAGCTGACGATGCGGCGCCGCCGTACGTCATGCTCACCAGTTTCTTGCGGCTCTTGCCCGTCGTCAGCAGATCCAACAGTGCATACGGGTCTTCTCCCGTCAAATCATAGCGCAGACCTTCCAGCAGCTCGCCTTCTGTCTTGACCAAGTGACGCTTAAGCACCGCCAGCTCCGGAGAGTCCATCGGGAGTCTTTCGCCAGCAGTGGAGCCGTACTTAGCGCTGTAAACTGCTTTGACAAACGCGGGCCACGGCACTTTTCGGGCGTGAGCCTTCAAGAACAGATGCAGCATAGTGGCAGCGAAGACCTCGACGTCCATGGGCATGGCGTAGAACGTGAAGTACCGGTTCAGCGCGATGATGGCACTGGAGGCATCCTCCCGGTCTAAGCGCAGCGCCTTCGCAATGTGCAAGATCACCTTCACATACTTGACACGCATCGTCTCTTCCAGCGACGCCGAGAGCACCTGCTGGACAGGCAAGTCCTTCATCTCCTCTTCGGAGACGAGCCAATTGAGCTTCCGACCAAAGCAGTACGGCGCTCGCGAGTCCTCCATCGCTGCGTCCTCGTCCTTCTTCGCTTCTTCCGCCTGGCGCCGCATCACCTGGACTTTGTTCTTCTGGTAGCGAAACGTGTCCAGCTCCTTAGCTCCAGCCAGATACACGCGCAGCATCTTCCCGTCCAACGGCCTGTGGTCCATCGTGCGATGGAACCAGGCCGCCAGATCATTATCCGCCAGCTCCACCAGCGCCCAGCCCGTGCCATCCAGGAACAAGAACATGTCAAGACTCACGAGCGCTCCACGCCGCTTTCGAGAGAACAGGGCGCTCAACGCGGCTGCATCGTACTTACTGGGGGTGCCCTTCATCAGGATCTTGTTGGACACGGGTTGGCTGTCACGGTCCTGTCGCTCGCCGCGCAGATTCCGTCCAAAGCCGCTCTCCTGGCCAATAGAAGTCAAGTGATTTGACGCGGCTTGAGGTGACGGCGTGTCTCCTGACGACAGCGACGTCGTGTCTCCTCCAGTGGGTTTGGGCGACGGCTCCCTGCTCCCAGCGGCGCTCGGAGGCTCGGAGAAACCCAGCAACTGGCGTTTCTTGGGGATTTCGAACACAGAGTCTTGCTTGGCGTCCCCCCGAGGGCAGTAGAGCTGCCAACCGTTCTCCTTGAGCTGTACAAACTGCTTCTCGCCCGCTTCCTGCTCCTCATCCTCGTCCTGTTCGTCCGTCATGTACCCCGCGGGCTCCAGCAGGTCTTCCACCTCGTATTGGTCCTGCTGTTCGTCGTAGTGTTTGATCAACAACACATCGTACTCCGTCGTGTCATCCGGCGAGAGGAACACTCGAACGCGACGGCCTTCGAGTGCCTTGCCGACCTCGCGCTTCTCCGGGTCGCGGAAGTACCCGGCTTTGGCTTCAGCACTCTGTACCGTGTCGCCTTCCGTGCCAATGATCCCTTTGCAGTTCTCCGATCCGCAGAAACACTTGATCTGCCGCGAACCCAGCGCCTTCCACTGATAGTCGAAGGTCAGTTCTTCACCCACGTCGATGTCCCGCAATGCGATCACGGCGATGCGCGTCTCGCCCTTGACCGTCCACTTCTCCGTCTTGCAGTTGGGCTCGCAACTGTGGTTCACGAACCGCGTGAAGCTGCCCTTATTGCGTGCGTCGATGTACACACCCGGCGCCAGCAACAGATAGTAGAAGTTCAGCTCATGCTGTCGTTATTGGACCGCCATCGCCATACAAACCACAAGACAAGAGTCAGTACACATGCGCACTCTCATGTGCATTTACTACCAGCCGGAAGCAACGGACGCACCCGCGGCACGGTCTTGAGTCTCCTGGCCAGCTCCTTCTGGTCGATGATCTCGCCCACGTATTCGCCCACGATGCTGAGCTGCGCGATGTGCTCTCTTGTACGCACGCCGTAGCCCTTGTGCTCCGTCTTGAAGGGCTCTAGCGTCGGGAACCGCTCGGGGTGTTGCAGACGCTGATTGCGGCAGTACGAACCGGCCCGACAAGCCGCCGAGCACTCCACGTACGTGGCGAAGTTCAGACATGACACGTCGTCGCAGCGTCGCACTGTCTCGTCGTTGGCGCGCGCCTCGTGGCGTTCGGCGGCCTCGGGTGCCGTGCAGAAGCACAGCCCGCCGTCCTCGTCGTCGTCTTCGTCGTCGCCGGCGCGCGCGCGCCGTCGCACCTTGTCGCGCGAAAGATGCGGCAGCGGATACTCGTTGCTGGCGATGATGGCCACGCCACGCACCGCCTGAAGGTGGTCGAAGCTCGTGACGACGGTGGAGGCGGGGGACGCCGTGCTCTGGTCGCTGCCGGCGTCGCTGCTGTGGCTGGCGCTGCGCGAGCGCCGACGATGCCGCGCGCGCGCGGACGTCGAGCTGTCGTAGCTGCTCGGCATCTCGCTGGACGAAAAAAAGCGTACTGTACGCCAATACGCTTTAGGATATGTGCAGAGAGGCCGCGCTTTGGATTAGCCGCAGATCGAGCGAACCGAACGGCCAGACGCCCCTTCTGTTTGGGTTTTGCTTTGCGTCGCGTTGCTTTCTGGGAGAAGCGGGGAGGCGCAGCCAATTGCGCGCGCAAAAGGCGGCGGGGGACAGGGAGGAGTGCGCGAAATCGCAGAACACGACAGCTACCGCACGGAAATTACGCTTCTAGGCGTGAGAGAACGTGGCGGATTGCAAATATGCCTGCAGCGAAATGCAAAGTGGATGGTCGGAACTTCGCAATGTGGGATTCAACTCGGAGGGGTTTTCACCAATGGGAAGACGAGTTGCTTTCGTCGCACGATGGAAAACGGGTATTTCATCCAATCAATGCTCCGTATTTGGCAGCAGGAAGTTCAAGTCTTTCGTGCTGAACCCTTGGAATCCAGCTATTAGCCAATCAGAACCAACCATTCTGTCCCAACGAACTGAAACCGTCGATCTTGAAAAGGCGTGGTTAATGTCCCTTGGCGAATGTGCGGTCCTCCTTGCTCCTACTCGCCCCAGCGCACAACCAGCGCAGTTAATGAGCACAGCAACACCAGGACAGAGTGCAAGGCACTACAAGTGGCAAGATAAATGATTATTAACGCACTGCAACAGGCTTCCCTGCCGCTCTCCACTGGCTGCCAACGGTGTCGCTCTAGAAGACGAACAGGGCGGTGGTCGCCATTACCACCAATGTAAACCCGACTGTCAACGCTGTCTTCGCGGCTGCAGCAGACGTAGCAGATGTAGCACTTCCGTCGGAGGTTAAAGCGGAAACCCCGCTGCTTTCGTCGTTCGTGGGGGTTCGTTTCTCTCCGACAGTTGCAGCGGAGCTGGCGTGCACGTAGGAGTTGGCTTTCTGGTCACTGCACACTGGCTGAACGACCGTGCACTCTAACATGACGACTGCAGATGGAAGGTATCAGCGACGGGAGCTTACTGATACCCCCAGCAGCATGGAATTCCGAGGTGGCAAACGTACCGGCAGGAGTTGCGGGCAGGTCGATAGACATGCTCCTCGGACAAGTCAGGATCGTGTCGCGAGTGGGCGTGTAGCTGTCGTGCTGGACCGTCGAGTTCTTGGTGGTGGTGTACGCTTTCTTGAGGTTCTCGTACTCTGGATACGGTGTGAACTCGCACAGAATCTTGTCGTTGTCGCAGTCGTCCGGCTGGAAGTACCCGATGCCGTATTTGCCTGGATCCGCCGCCTTGCTCAAGGCTGAGGAAGCGAGATAGCAGTCCATTAACATCGCAACAGCAATACGCAGACAAGGGAAATAAGAAATACTATACGCACTCTTGCTCTTTGCCAGGTTGGAGAGCTCCGTCGAGAACTCGAACACGTTGCCGCCCACGATCTCGTCCGTCATGGCCTGCTCTTCGTTCATCCACTTCGCCTAAGTAGAGCAAGACGGAGCGGTTAGTCTTGTGCGTTCATTCCGCCCAATTCGGAGAGGATGAAGCTGCACTTACGTCGTAGAATTCGCGCTGATTCGCGTAGCCGTCGATGGTGTTGGCGCCTGTATTGCAGCCGAATTCGCCAAACATAATGGGGCGAGAGTAGCCGATTTCCGCGTACTCGGCCATGAGCGTCTGCAGCCCCGTGGACTGGGAGTATTTCGTGTGGGTGGCTGGGTCGCATTCGACGTACGGGTTGAAGCCAATCCTAGAGAGCGACCACACACCAGAATCGTCAGCCTCCGTCGCAAAATGCCATCTAGTAGGGGAGCTGAGTGTCTGCCGTTACCATTCAGCACGTGTGTTCTCGTCGTCATCCACGGGACAGTCGTAGTACTCGATCCACTCCCACCGTGGCGGGATATCGGCGATGTCGAGGCCGATGGGCACCTGACGCACTGCGCTCGAGCAGCTTGCAGCGTAACTCCGCATGTCTCGCAGGAAGGCCTTGACGCAGGGAGCGGTGGTGGTGCCATCCGCTCCGTTCTTCGTCTGCAGATTGTTCTCGTTGCCCACACTGAAGCCCAGCGTGTTGTCGTAGACGGCGAAGGCGTTGTACACCATCTGACCGCGAGTGAAGAGGTCGTCCGGGTAGCATTTGGGCGGCACCAAGTCCAGTACCGAGCAGTTCTCACACCTGTCAACCAAACGAAGCACACAGACCATCAGACCATTTCCACACACATCCTAGCTGAGCTGTTGGCTACTTACGGCGCAGTGATGCCCACGAGCACATAGATGCCGGCCTCGGAGCACGCGCACATGAACTTGTCGTGCGAGACGCTCGGGTCCACCGAGTAGAGGCGGATGGTGTTCACGCCCAGGTCCTTCATGACCTCCAGGTGCGGCACCCACACGGCCTCGTGTTCGTCGGCGGCCCAGTCGTAGTTGCCGACGTCCGCCATCTCTCCGCTGTTGGGTCGCGGGTAGTACGCCATGCCTTTGAGTCGGAACTCGAGGCCAGAGTTGGAGTCGAAGAACTTGTTTCCTTTGGTGACCACGGGCGCCAGCCATGCGTTTGCAGATGACACGTGTGACGAGATCAATGCAGTCACGCAGAGCGCTGCAGTGGCACAAAAGCTCCGGAAACGACCGTGCAAAGTCATGGTCGTCAAAAGTGCTCAATAGCGGAGGCGAAGAACTGGCGTGGCCCTCCTTGGAGGTCTGCAAGTCGACAAGGAACAGATTGGGGAATGAACCACAGCCTACTTTGGCTCTCAGACGCATGACAAACCCATGGAATCCTCTGCGTTTGGTAACGTTCCGAGCATTTTTTTATGAGAAGGAGCAGTGCACTTGGAATGCAATGTGGATCAACGTCGACGTTGTGAACAATCAATTGGAAGGAGATCAAGAGCTGGCGAAGTGCGCTAAGCAGAGGTTTCACAGTTCTAGCATGAAAGGTTGCTGCAGATCCCATATCTGACTGGGGGACGAATGCCTCCCATCACAACCGCCAAGTCGAAACGATCGGCGATCGGTCTCTCCACCTCAACCGCCGTCGAGTCGGCATTTAACCCGCCCGAATGGCTGGGGTGTTCCAACTTCCGCTGACAGAGAGCCGAGCGATCAAGTGAGTGAAGGCTTCTCCAGCCTGATGAGAACACGTGCAAGTGGGGATCGGAAATTGCTAAGACTCTATTTTCGAAGGCGCAGACGGCTTCTGGTTGCGCCGCTTCTTGTTCTTCCTCTTCTTCTTGGTGGGGGGTGTCGCTCCATCGTCCAGTGGCTGCTCCTGTCGCTGAGGCTTCGTTTCTTGTTCCTGCTCCTGTTCCTGCTGATCAACTTGCTTCGTCGCGTTCTCTGGGTCTGGCGCCTGTTCTTCAGTCGCTGGCGACTCCATCGCCTCCTCCTCCTGCTCGCGCCTCTGCTTCTTGGCATCGCGCTCCTGTTGCTTGTCCAGGCCGACGCGCTTGCGTCGCTCCTTGCGCGCCAGCTTGGCGGCCTCCTTCCACTCCAGGAACGCCTTCGTATGCGGCGTGGCCAGCGCGCTGTCCAGCCACGCCTGCTCCGCGTGCCACTCCTGCACCAGCACCTTCTGCAGCAGTGTCGGGCTCTGCATGCATCCCCGCAAACGCACTAGAGTCAGCAATCTACAGTCTGAAGCGCAGGCTCCTCATCCAGGAGGCACGTACCAGGACGTTCATCTCCAGGAAGCCCTTGCATCCCGTGGACTCCACGGTCTTCCGCCCCAAAACGTCGACGAACTTGTCCAAACAGAGCTGTAGCCACGGAACAACCCAGTTAGACACACAGTCAGACCGCAGTAAGGCAATCAGCGTCACTAGCAATGAGAAAGACCAGAAAGACCACGCACCTCGTCCCGACTGTTGCTGTCGATGTCTCTGGTCCGATAGAAGGCCAGCAGCTGCGAGTTCTGGTCCTCGCTCGCCACCAGAAACAGCAGATGCACGGAGCCCATGGTGATCACGCGCCCGTTGACGATGCCCAGCTCCGCCAGCCACGTGCGTAGCACCGATAGGTACCGTTTGCGGTCGCGGAAGTGGTCGATCCGGAGCAGCAGCAGCTCCATGGCGATGTGGTCCGGCCTGCTCCAGAGATCGCGATGGCCACCAAGCCAAGCGGCGTCCATCGACGATTTACACCGGTATACCAGTGAATTGGAGACAAACCCGATATATCGGTATATCTGACAAGCCGAGGCTGCCGGTACGATACCGATCAGAATAGTGCATATTTCAACCGGTTTCTGTCAGTTCCATCGCCGATAATCCCCGAGTAATTCGCCATGGAGATCCAGCTGAATGCCGCCGAGGAGGACGCGGTCGAGGCGCCCTCCCCACCGCGTGGGCGGCCCTCAGTACCCGCCAGTACCGCAGCCACCTCTTCGCACGTCGTGTCCATGTCGTCGCTGCTTTCCAGCGACGTGAGCACTCCCCGAGCCGTCACAATAGACGCGGCCATCGACGACATGACGCCGCCCCCTTTACCGACGCGCACGGGGCTCTCGAGCCTCATGAACTCTCCCCTGGCCGATGACGACGCAGATATGGAGGCGGAGGATGCAGACGAGGCGGGCTCGGTCAGTATAGTGAGCGCCAGTCAAGGCTCAGAGCCTGGAACGAGCAACGTCGACGACGACGTGGACATGGAGGACGACGGCGGCGCGTCGACTGGAGACAAGAGCGAGCAGTCACAGACGGTGGGGGAGCTGGGCGATCCGGAGCTGGACGTCCTGAAGACGGAGTTCCACGCGGCGCTGCAGCAGTTCCTGGCGGGTAAAGCGGACGCCGCACCATCCGCCAAACGCCACAAGAAGAGTAAGCAAGCGCGTCGGTCGCGGGCGCAACACGCGACTGCCACTGCCGCTGCCAACGCATTAGGCGACGCCGAAGTGCAACGTTGCGTCAACGTCTTACACCGTAAAGTACGCACGCAGTTCCTCTCGGCTGAGGCTCTGAGCGCCGTCGTGCGGTTCTGTCTGGCGTTCTGCGGCGTGTTGGACGGCCAGGACCCCGTGAAGAAGCTGATTGTGACGACAACAGCAACACACAGGAGTGTGGACTTGGACGCGACGCTGGCTCGACTGTCGCAGAAGCCGCTGTACAACCAGCTCGTCGGGGTCGTTCGTCGGGCCGTACTTAGCAGCAGCGAAGCCACCGCCACGGAGCTGCTCACCCTGATACTGGACTGGTGTCTCTCGCAGCCGTCGCCATCCAACTGGACGTGGATATTGGCGGCGACCGCGCAGATGAACTCATACAGTCTGCAGGACTTTCTGTTCCGTGAAGCCATCGCTCGGTACCAGTTCGATAGCCAAAGCGAAGAAGCGTCTGACTCTGTGTCGCTCTTCCTGCCAGTGCTGGACTTCCTGGCCGCTAAGCATCCGGCTCAGATGGTGGACATCCTGCGTGATCTGCTGGAAGAGAGTGCCTCAACTGCAGGCGGCAAGGCGGAGTCGGTTGCAGATACGGTGACCCGGCTTCTGGCGTTGGCAGGCGATTCTGCGGCGCTGGTCAAGGCCTGCGACGACAGTCTGCAGTGGGTGGTCACGGAGGAGTTGGTCTCTTCTCTGGCCGACGAGTTTGAAGCTGGCAAAGGAGAGAACGCCAATGGCAACGGGAGCGCCAAGAGCCACTCGGCAACGGTGGAGAGCCAGCTACTGCGATTCCTCCGTCGACGAAGCGCAGAGCTGTCGAACTCGGGGTTTCAACTGCTTTTATTGCTCCAGAACCTGTCGCCGACGTCCTCCCGACCGCGACTTGCAGCTTCCGTGACTTCTTTTCAGCAGCAACTGCTTGATTTCGCCGCTACGGAGCCGTCGCAAGCGTTTATCAAGGGGATCTCGCGTTTCCTGCCGTTCATTTGCCAACGAACGCTGCGGCTGCTGCAGTCGATGCCTCAAAACACCGAAGCATCGAAGACTGGTCCGATCCAGCCTGATCCGCTCTCAGAAGTGCACAAGGAGGAGCCGCTTCGCCGCTTCCAGGAGTGGAAGCAGTGGCTGTGTCTGCTGGCCAAGGCCATGTCCCGGAAAGAAGTGACCGATCAGCTGATCGAAGCCGAGCTGATGCTGGTGGAGTTCAACGAAGTGCCTTTTACACTGCCATCGACAGCCATCCAGCCTGCCGACCGCGCGTTGTGTGAGCTCTTGACGTCCATATTGACGCCTTCGTCCGCGGACTACGTCGAGTTCGTGCGGGAAATGGTGCAAACGTGTCAGTCTGCCGTTCCTCGAGCCAAACGACGGCTTCTGGTCATTGTACAGACGCTGTTGAGCTTGAACGAAGCCGACAGTCTGGTCTCTGAGACTGAGGCGCGACCCGTGGAGCTGTCTGCTGCCCGTGACGTCTCTTGTGTACAGCAACTGGCTCGCATCACGACTTGGCGGGATCGACAAGCAGCCTTTGTGTTGTGGAAAGGTGTGCGTGGCATCGACTTGTGGGAGAATCTGTTGGATCTGGCAGGTTCCAAGGACACGGCAGTCGCCTCTCGCGCACTTGCCCTCGTGGCTCGGACGCCCTTCCTCTCGCTCGAAGACCCGAGCTGGCAGTACCGATGCGTCCGCAAACTGTCGGTCGTGTTCTCCTCATTGCTGCGACAGTATCGTGCTGTCCTGGTGCATCAAGACGGGGGCAAGACCTCGAGCGGCTTGGCTGTGGCAGTAGACAGCAGTCTTCCCAGCCGCTTGCAGACGCTGAAGCTGAATCTCTTCCGAGTGTTGGCGTTAGATGGCGGCGTGGCCCACTACCCGTCGTCTGTGTATAGCGTGTTCGCGTCACTGTGGCTGGATGATCTGCTAAGTACGACGTCAGCGACCAGCATCCCGACGCATTTCCCGAACGGCGTCAACTTCCAGGTCGATGAAAGCGGTGGCTTACGAGATGAGCGTGTGGTGATCCGCTGCGAACGCACCATCAGCTCCAAGTGCACAAACTTACAGTCCTCTCAAGTCATCACCAAGGTCCCGGAGAAGACGCTGGTGTATCGGAAGACACTGGACTCGTCCTGGGAACGGGAGATGCACGCGGCAAGGGTCTGCAGCGTGTATGCGACCGAGTTGTTCTCTCAACTGCTCGCCTCCACCGGCACAGCCGCCACTTTGTTGGCCACTCCAGTTCTCTCTCCTGTAGACGAGGACGAGCAGTGTGAACGTCGACTGAAGGTGGTGGTGGATCTGCTCTTGGAGCGGTTGATCCCTTGCTGCGGTATCCCAAGCGACGACACGTACAGGGACTCGCTACCGAACCGCTCGAGCTTCGACATGGACTTGCGGGTGGAGCAATGGCTGAACCACTTCCCAGCGTTCCTGCCGCTGCTTCGAGTAGTGATCGCCACGTCGACTGCTCTGGGCTCTTCTCAGTTGCTACGACTCGTTCCAGTACTCAAGTCGGCGCTCATCGTGTTGCTGGGGCACTGGAACAGTGTGAAAGGCGAACTGAGTGTCGAGAACCTGGACGTGCCGCCCTACATGCGCAACCAGAACCAACTGGCAATCACCTGCGAGCTCATGCGACTGCTACGTGCGACCAATTGGCTGCCATCTCCACTCGCCAAGGTGGCGGAGCTGCTCCCGCTCACCACGCCCGCCGACATCCGCGCAATCTTGTTTAGCTGCTGGTTCTACCTGGCGGATCACCCTCCAAGGACCGACTCACGGGCGCCTACTCCTGCGACTTCGGCGACAACGTCGCCTATCTCCTCCGGCTCGTCGCCTGCCGGCTTCAGTATCACAGGCCTCGCAATGGGAGGCCTCAGCAGCAGCCGCCAGCCACTGGAGTTCTACCTGATACCGCTACGGAAGGCGCTGCACCGCAACATCCGCAAGGTCGGGGCCAAGTATCCGCTCTTCATGTGCTGAGGTCACTGAGAACGTGTGCAAGATCGTTCAGCTTACGGCTGCAACATGACCACGTAGTTTTTGAAGTGGCTTAAAAAAGGGGGGGGGGCATTATTAAAAGTGATGGTTGATGCGACCGACGGCACTGCAAGCGCGGCGGGGCTATCGCCCCCACGAGATGATCTGACGATCTGACCATCCTCTGGACGTGCCACCTCCCTTCTCTGGCTCGTGTGCTTGACGTCACTGCGACGGCCGATTTGGAAGCGCCTAAAACATGCCCACTAAACCCTTTATGTTGGGTTTTGTATGCTATTTTTGAATACTACAGATGAGTTTTTTCGCACGAATTCACAGGGTGCTCAGATTAATTTACTCGAAATAGCAGCCGTTTCTTGCGCCACCGCAACGGCTGGACGGAGATTAACCAATCAAAAGCGTGGAAACAGCAAAACCCTGGCCAGAAAACGGGCATCAACCAAAAATCAAGCTGCTGGTTCGTTCCATCGTCGTTTCAGATTAATTTGCAGAGGAGACTTCTCTGAATTCCTAGCAACATGCACATCAAACCGGATCAGCTGCCTGAGGTCTTGCCGGGTCTGTGCAATGGCCAGGCCAGGCAACCCGAGCAGCGGAGCGTTCAGAACGCGGCTCATTCTCCAATTTGCTGCCAAGTCAGTACTTACCCAGCCATATAGATCATGGCTTGGACTCAACGACTCCGCACCTTGTGCGCCGCGGCCGCGCTCTGCGTTGCAGTGTTGGCTTCCTCCCACGTGGCGCCGACGAACGCATGGCTGGCGCCCGTGATCACCAAGGGAAACAAGTTCTTCGACTCCAACTCCGGCCTCGAGTTCCGACTCAAAGGCATGGCGTACTACCCGCGACCCAACAGCGGAGAGATGGCGGACGTCGGCAACTACGACTGGGCCGCCGACGAACACGAGGCCGTGTGGGCGCCGCACCTGGAGGTCATGAAGGACCTGGGCGTGAACACCATCCGCCTCTACTCGGTGGACCCGAGCGTCTCGCACGACAAGTTCATGTGCGCGTGCTCCGAGGCCGGCATCTATGTGCTCGTGGGCATCACTGCGCCGTAAGTAGCCAACAGCTCAGCTAGGATGTGTGTGGAAATGGTCTGATGGTCTGTGTGCTTCGTTTGGTTGACAGGTGCGAGAACTGCTCGGTGCTCGACTACGTGCCGCCCAAATGCTACCCGGACGATCTCTTTACTCGCGCTCAAATGGTGTACAACGCCTTCGCCGTCTACGACAACACGCTGGGCTTCAGTGTGGGCAACGAGAACAATCTGCAGACGAAGAACGGCGCGGACGGCACCGCCACCGCCCCTTGCGTTAAGGCCTTCCTACGTGACACCCGCAGCTATGCTGCAAGCTGCTCGAGTGCCGTGCGTCAGGTGCCGATTGGTCTCGACATCGCTGACATCCCTCCTCGTGAGCAGTGGATCCAGTACTACGACTGTCCCGTGGACGACGACGAGAACACGCGGGCGGACTGGTAAATACGCGCTCTGGGCTGCACTGAATTGGTAAAGTAGTGGTGACTGACGGCTTTACTGCCTTGTCTGACTGATAGGATGGGCTTCAACCCCTACGTGGAGTGCGACCCGATCGACCACACAGAGTACTCGCAGTCCACAGGCCTCCAGACCCTCATGACCGAGTACGCCGGCGTCGGGTACTCTCGTCCCATCATGTTCGGCGAGTTTGGCTGCAACGAAGGCCTCAACACCATCGATGGCTACGAGAACCAGCGCTCGTTCTACGACGTAAGCCCAGGCATCGCCCTCACTCTCGCTTCCACTGAGATATACGCTGCGATTAATCATGTGGAACGGCGACTTGCCTGCTTTGCAACAGGCGAAATGGATGAACGAGGAGAAGGGCATGACGGACGAGATCGTAGGTGGCAACGTGTTCGAGTTCACAACTGAGGTGGCCAACCTTGTCGAGAGCACGAGTACGTTTTTCTCCCCGTTAAAGACCTATATCCCTCTTACCCTCAAGCTAACTGGCTGGTTGCTCCCCGACCTTGTTAGCGCTGGGCACGGCCAAGGATGCCGGCAAGTTCGGCGTCGGGTACTTCCAGCCGGACGACTGCGACCACGACACGGTCGAGTGCGTGTTCACGCCCTATCCGGAGTACGAGAACCTCAAGACGGCGTACACCACCACCGAGGTTTCCACAGTCGACCACGACAGCTACACACCCACTCGCGACACGATCCTCTCCTGTCCTGCGGACATGTCCATCGACCTGCCGCCGACGCCCAATGGTAATCAGAAGCTCGGAACGGATGTCGTGAACGCGTATTGAGCTCACGTTTGTGTTGATTGCCACCTGTCTGTAGTGACCATTCTGGAATGCACGACGGCGCAGCCTGTGTGCAACGGTGAGAAGGCCAACGCGTATGTGCACTTTGACTCGGACACCACGGTCGGCCAGAAGCGGACGCCAACGAACGACGAAAGCAACAGCACGTCCGTCTCGGACGCCACGGAAGGCAGTGCGAATGCAGCAGCCAGTGTCACGTCAGCAGCGGCGCTGCTCCTTTCTATCGTGACGGTGGCGGCCACCGCTCTCACCGTCTTCTAGGGACGGACTGACTAGCCTCTTTGCCTCTTGTTTGTTGAATGGCAATTGTTCGCGCCTTTTCAAGATTGAGTCGTGCCGGCTTCCTGTTCAGATGTTGCATGCATCAGTGGTCACGTCTTCGCCTGTCCCCTTGTCACAGGCTTCGCGATGGTTTGAGACGACGGATGGCTTTTAAACTCCACTCTCCATTCACTTTCTTTTGGGAGTAACAGCTCAACACCTTCCATCACATTTCTCCTTCTTGAGCAGCATGGCACCTCGTCGCAGCGCCTGTGCCTCTGTGGCGTTGTGTAGCGCTCTCATAGCTGGCTCCCAAGTGGCATCTGCAAACGCATGGCTGGCGCCCGTGATCGCCAAGGGAAACAAGTTCTTCGACTCCAACTCTGGCCTCGAGTTCCGACTCAAAGGCATGGCGTACTACCCGCGACCCAACAGCGGAGAGATGGCGGACGTCGGCAACTACGACTGGGCCGCCGACGAACACGAGGCCGTGTGGGCGCCGCACCTGGAGGTCATGAAGGACCTGGGCGTGAACACCATCCGCCTCTACTCGGTGGACCCGAGCGTCTCGCACGCAAGACGGCGTACACGACCACGAAGGCGTCGACTGTCGACCACGACAGCTACACGCCCGAGCGCAGCACGATCCTTTCGTGTCCGACGAACATGTCGATTGCTCTGCCGCCGACGCCGAGCGGTACGACCGCTATCATTGCATTGCCAAAGCTGTTGAAGGTTGCTCACTCACTCTCGGGTTCTGGGTGAATGACTGCAGTCACCGTCTTGGCGTGTGCGGCGTCGCAGCCAGTTTGCAATGGCGAGAAGGCGAATGCCTACGTACACGTGAACTCGACCACCACCGTCGGCCAGAAGCGGAGCCCGTCGAATGAAGAAAGCACGGCCATTGCGAGCAGCGGAGACGACGTGGCTTCTTCGATGGCTCTCGCTTTTTCAATGGCGTTTGCGATGGCCACTGCTCTCTTCATCTCATAGAGAGGCAGGCCATTGGAGAAGAGAATGCATGGGCGTCGTAGAAACTTAGAGGGTTTGGAGCCTGGTGGATTTTGAGTTCAGTGACTGCACCGAATGAAATGAGAGCGATGATTCACCCGCTGTCGCCACGATGAGAGGCCGTGCGTAACGCCCTACATTACTGGAGCGCCAGCGACAACAGTTCTCATGCTTTGGGACCCGATCGGCCAAGGAGCTGCCACCGCCTCGCGTTGGCCACAATACCCACGGTTTAGCTCCACAACCGCCCGGTGTTTCATTTCGGGTCAAATCCATCCGCTTGCGTGGTCCATCAAGTGCTCTGGCCTTGAAAGCGGGAGGCGCAACGTCCAGAGAAAAGGCTGTGTCTTATCGTCCTCGCTCTCTGCTGCAGCTACATGTAGAAATGAGGCCCGACTCATCCCAAGCTCGTCAGATCGTATCACGTCACCCACCTTGCGGGTGGTCAGAACGCAGGTCATTCTCCAATTTGCTGTTCGTCGCCTTCACCCAACGACGCGAATCGACTACCCACTGACTTGCTGCCAAGTCAGTACTTACCCAGCCACGACGACCATGGCTTGGACTCAACGACTCCGCACCTTGTGCGCCGCTGCAGCGCTCTGCGTTGCAGTGCTGGCTTCCTCCCACGTGGCGCCGACGAGCGCCTGGCTGGCGCCCGTGATCACCAAGGGAAACAAGTTCTTCGACTCCAACTCCGGCCTCGAGTTCCGACTCAAAGGCATGGCGTACTACCCGCGACCCAACAGCGGAGAGATGGCGGACGTCGGCAACTACGACTGGGCCGCCGACGAACACGAGGCCGTGTGGGCGCCGCACCTGGAGGTCATGAAGGACCTGGGCGTGAACACCATCCGCCTCTACTCGGTGGACCCGAGCGTCTCGCACGACAAGTTCATGTGCGCGTGCTCCGAGGCCGGCATCTATGTGCTCGTGGGCATCACTGCGCCGTAAGTAGCCAACAGCTCAGCTAGGATGTGTGTGGAAATGGTCTGATGGTCTGTGTGCTTCGTTTGGTTGACAGGTGCGAGAACTGCTCGGTACTGGACTTGGTGCCGCCCAAATGCTACCCAGATACGCTCTTCACTCGCGGTCAGATGGTGTACAACGCCTTCGCCGTCTACGACAACACGCTGGGCTTCAGTGTGGGCAACGAGAACAATCTGCAGACGAAGAACGGCGCGGCCGGCACCACCACCGCTCCCTGTGTCAAGGCCTTCCTGCGAGACATGCGGAGCTTCAGTGCGAGCTGTTCGGGCGCCGTGCGTCAGGTGCCGATTGGGCTCGACATCGCTGACATCCCTCCTCGTGAGCAGTGGATCTCTTACTATGACTGTCCCGTGGACGACGACGAGAACACGCGAGCTGACTGGTAACCACCCGCTTTGGCTTTGTGCAAGTTTGAAAGCGCGTCGGATACTGACGGTACCTTGTTTTTTTACGGATAGGATGGGCTTCAACCCGTACGTGGAGTGCGATCCAGCCACTCACACGGAGTACTCACAGTCCAAGGGCCTCCAGGCCCTCATGGCGGAGTACGCTAGAGTCGGATATGCTCGTCCCCTCATGTTTGGCGAGTTTGGCTGCAACAAAGGCCTCAACACCATCGACGGATACGAGAGTCAGCGTGAATTCTACGACGTACGCGCTGTCTCCGCCACCGCCGCCCTGCTGCTGTGTCCGTATAAAAGCCATGCATGAAGCCACACTCACCTCGATTGCGTGTGTGCTCCCTCAATCCTTTGACGTATTGCAGGCGAAATGGATGAACGAAGAGAAGAACATGACGGACGAGATCGTGGGAGGCAACGTGTTCGAGTTCTCCACGGAGGTGGCCAACCTGGTGGATGGCAAGAGTACGTTCCCCGCCCTCTTCTCTCAATCTCTGCTATCATTTTCCCCTCTCTGATCGTTATGCTCTATCATAGCGTTGGGGAAGACGGCTGACGCGGGGAAGTACGGCGTCGGGTACTTCCAGCCCGACGACTGCGACCACGACAAGGTCGAGTGCGTCTTCACGCCCTATCCAGAGTACGAGAACCTCAAGACGGCGTACACGACCACGAAGGCGTCGACTGTCAACCACGACAGCTACACGCCCGAGCGCAGCACGATCCTTTCGTGTCCGACGAACATGTCGATTGCTCTGCCGCCGACGCCGAGCGGTACGACCGCTATCATTGCATTGCCAAAGCTGTTGAAGGTTGCTCACTCACTCTCGGGTTCTGGATGAATGACTGCAGTCACCGTCTTGGCGTGTGCGGCGTCGCAGCCAGTTTGCAATGGCGAGAAGGCGAATGCCTACGTGCATTTCGACTCCAAGACCAAGGTGGGCGAGAAGCAGACGCCGACGAACGAAGAGAGCAGTGGAGCGGCCGCCCTCAACTCGACGGACAACGCCAAGTCTGCGGCCAGCGCCACGTCAGCGGCAGCGACAGCGCTTTCAGTGGCGACGATGGCGGCCACAGCACTGCTCGTTCTGTGAGAGTCACAATCGTGAATGGGAAGGTGAACTGTCCCTTCAGCATACAAACTTCAACTTGACGTTTCTGGTCTCTTGGGTGCGAAATGCTCTTATACACCATGGTCAGGACTGAAGTGTCACGCTTATTTTGTCTTTTTGCAAAATAGACCAATCATCGGTCAGCTAAATGTTGCGCAATCTTCAAGACAACGAACTGAGCGTTGATTGGTGGGATTTGTGCGACGCAGGAAAGGATCACTTCGTTCATTGGCTGATATCTCTGCACATGTAAACCCTCTTCAAGAGCATACCGGTACATACCTTCTCCGCACATGCAATTCCACAGGAATGTTGCCAAGCGACTTGCGGGACCCACCTTCACTCTGATAATCAACAGTTATCCCCGCGAAGAAGAACCGCATTTTCGGCCTCGATCGGCGGGTTCATGATGACGTCCATCGACCTCACGGGCTCGGCGCGCGCCCCCCAGCCGTCACAGCGGCCCCACCCGGCGTCCAATGCGCTCTACGGTCCTTCGAGCGGGCGATACGCGTCGTCGCCGGCTTCTTCCGGTGCGTTTTAACGTTCAAAACGTCGTGGAAATGTCGTTCCCCCCAAAGGAAACTAACGGACCTTTTGGCTTGTATTTCCGCTTTAATTGCGGTAGCGGGACGTAGTAAGACGGAGCAGGTGGTGCTAGAGTTCCTCTACAAGGTAGCGGAGCTCATCGTGCAGTCGCGCGTGGCCTTCCAGGCCGAGCCAGATCTTCGACGCGGCAATCGACGCGCCCGGTTCAATCTGGATATCGAGGAAGTGCCGTTCGTGCGCGAGGCCATGGCGGCCTGGAAGGAGGACGTGCGACTGCCGCTGGCCATCGACGTATTCTGGGCGGGCGACGGGCAGCGCGTGCTGCTGGAGCGCTGGCACGTGGTCTTCGCGCCCGACGACGACAACACGTCGGCCTTCTTGAGCTCCACGTACGACGTGATCCAGCAACTCAAGGAGGTTTGCAAGCGCATCAGCGTGTTGCTGCGCGCGCTCTTCTCCTTCATGCGCCAGTTACCGGCGCATCGGCTGTTCGCACAGTCCTATCCGTCGGCCTTGAGCTACAAACTGCATACGGCGTCTGCCAGCGACTCCGCCCGCGTTTTCGCGGCGACTGGCGCGGCGACCAGCGGCTACGCGTTCATACCGATCGTCACGCCGTTTGGACGTCTCAAGGTGTCGGCGGTCTATCGCCGCGACTGCGATCAGTTTAGCGAGCGCCAGGAACAGACGACGCCCTCGCGGCTCTTCCAAGACAACTACATTATCCAGGACTACGTGCCAAGCTCTCCGGAGCTGGTGCCGACGAGCAGTCCGGGGCCTCAAGGCCTCCACGACGGACTGATGCTGGCTGACTCGCCCATGACGGTCACCGATCTCCGGACGGACTCGTTCATGCCGGTCAGCGACGCGGAGCAGTTCGAACCGCTCGCTGGGGTGGAGCAACAGCGTCGACGGTCCACGCCTCTTTCCATTCCGACCGCCGGCACATCCCAACAACAGCAATTCAGCAGCACAGGTCCTACCGGGGACGACCCGGAGACGATGTCGCGCCGACCGCCGACCATCTCGAAGCCCATGGCGATCCCGCGGGTCAGTAGCAAGGGTGCGGTGGGGGCCATGGCTGCTGCTGCGGCCGCTACCGCTGGCTATGGGGACGACCAGGACGACTCCAAGATGATTCAGCACGCGCACTCGTACGGAGGTGAGCATGACGTGCGACTTCGAGGCGCAGCAGCCAACCCGAACGTGACAGCGGCGCCCTATGGCTACGGCAACGTGGCGATTGAGCAGGAGCACCACACGCCTCCGCCATCGGCTGCGTTTCAGCAACAGCAGCAGCAACTCTGGCTGGGTGGCGGCAGTCATTTGGACAGCGAGAGCGGGTTGACGCCGGCCTCGTTCCACGACGAGCCACCCACCAGTAACAGCAGCGCTGCGTACCACCGTTTGTCGACGCCACCACGTCACCCGAAGACCGTTTCGCTCCTCCGCAACAGCCGCGCGTCTCTGGCTGCGCTCCGGAAGGTCACGATACCTGGCAACGAGTACCACCCAACGCCTGCGTCCTTGGAGAATTTCACGTTGGACAACGGGTCCCCATCTCCACTGCATCAGCTCGGTGCTGGCCGCAGGAAGAACTCGTTCAACGGCGCATTCTTGGCGGATGGAGGTAGTGGGGAGCTCAACGGCGCTGGGTCGTCAGCTCCGCCGTTCATGAGCGTGGAAGAAGGGGCCCAAGACGACGAGGAGCATGCGCGAGGTGCCGTCACGACCGCTGGGTCTACAAAGAAGTCAGAAGCCATGACGATTCGACAGGGCGTGACGGCGTCGCACGTGCCCACGGACGGTATGCCCATGTTCTCGTCGAGTCCGCCGTTCCAGGCCAATCCCTGCGAGTTGCTGTCCACGTCGCCGGGCTATTCGTATAGCAAGAACTACTTGCGCTCGGGGTCCAGCAACGTGCCGACCTTCATCACCACCGACCAGTTCCAGCTGGGGCTTCACGGAGCGGCGGGAGGCGTCCAGCGCTCGTCGTTCTCCTCGTCGACAGGTCTGATCTCCGTGAAGGCGCGTGGCTTCTCGCCGGACTTCAGCGACAGTGGCGTGGCCGTGTGGGGGATCTCGCCCGACACGCCCGACGCCTTCGGTCTGGCGCTCGTGGAGCCTGCCAGTGGTTCAGCTGGCTCGGACCCTCGGGCGGGAGGTCGTCCCCGGTTCCTGTCATTGTCTGAGGCCGCAGAAGAGACGGACGATCTGCTGGATGCCGATGGCAGCGATCTGATGCTGCCGTTCGCGATCGGCGACGGCTCCACCATCGGTTCAACCGCCACCACCGCCACAGAGTCCGGCTCGACCGGAGGGGCCAGCGCTCCGTCTTGGGAGAGCGCGTCTGTAGGCAACTTCCTGCACCAACTCAAGATGGCGCCGCGACTCCGGAAGTCGGCTGCGTCCGCTTTGGGACATGCTGAAGCCATCGGCGAGCCACAGGAACCCGCGCCAGCTTCGCAGTTCGACGACGAGCTCGCTGGCTTCCGCAGTCTGCGCGATGAGCTCGCGAATGTGCTTTGAAGGCGGCCTCCAAGCCTCGCCATCGCGGTTTCTTAAGCGGATGAGAAGTCAGCAACCCACCCATCCAGCCCTCAAGACAACGCCGACCGGAAGGCGTTCGCTCTCGCGGCGTTAAGACAAATGTACTCTAACTCCTTCTGCATGCTTAGAACAGGTACACTTGCGTCTCCCTATAGCCGAGCTGCTGCAGCATCCCCGCCAGCGCTTCGTCGAACCTCGGGGGTCCGCAATGGAACACTGCCACATCTGGAGCCGCCGTCGGCAGCCATTCAGCCAGCAGCGTCTTGTCCAGTCGCTTGCCCGTTCGGAAGGAGCCCAGCTCGCGAGCGTCGGCGTCGCTGGCTTCCGACAGCACGTGGTGCACCTTGATGCGGCCTGGGAACATGTTGGCGAGCGGCTCCAGCTGGTTGAGCGCGCTGATGTGAGCCAACGAGTGGTTGCAGTCCACGAGCGTGATCTTGGCCGTGTCCAGTCGGTTCTCGACTGCGGCTCGCAGTAGCTGCAGCATGGGCGCGATGCCGCTACCTGCAGCGATCAGCACGAGATGACGCACGTCCGTCTGCTTGGACTGGCCGCCTACGGAGACGACGCCGGCCTCCGGGTAGCCCAGCACGCCCTGCGGCCCCAGCATCTCCACACTGGCGCCAAGGGGCAACGCGTCCAGGTAGCTGCTCATGATGCCGTCCGGATACACCTTGACCAGCAGATCGAAGGTCGCCGGCTGCGAGAACTTGGACGTGGGCGTGAAGGCTCGCTCGATCATCTGGCCGTTGATCTTGGCACGCACTTTGAGGTGTTGGCCGGGGACCTCCAGCCCCAGCAGCTTCTTGCCTGGCAGCTCGAACGTGAGCTTGACGGTCTGCTCACTCACCGTCTGCTTGAATGCCAGCGGGAACTCGCGCCACTGCGAAACGTCCAACGCGTACTTGGACGTCGCGGAGCTCGACGCGGCCACGGATTCCGGGTCCAGTTGGCCGATGTAGCACTTCTCCAGCATGCTGTGGCCGTTGACCCACGCGTGCTTCTCGTTGAAGAGGTCGGTGCAGTCGCCACCGGCCGAGAGCAGCAGATCGGCCACACCGCCCGGGTGGAACTTGAGGTACGGCGTCATGTTGTACACCTTGCCGTCCAGCACGCTCCAGCAGTCCGTCTCCGTGTTATGGCGACTCACCTCCTCCATGCTGACGGCGCGCCGCGGCGGACCGCCTCGTAGCCCCGACAGGTCCTGGCCGGACTGGCACAGCCGCATCCAGTGCTGTCAGGCGAGCGAGCGATTCATCGAGCAGGTGCACACAGAAGACGGCGGATTAGCGACGCCAACTCGGACCTTTCCCTCGACCAGCAAGGACGGAGACACGCTAACGCACCAGCTGGCTGTAGCCCGGGGGAAGCGCCACCTTGCGCCGTCGCTGGATGCTCGTCGGGCAGCCGCCCATGGTCCAGAGGGAGAGAGGGAGATGGAGGGAGGAAGCTTCCGACGTCCGCTCGGATGACTGCGTCGAAGAATGCGACACTAAGCAGGCGGGTTACGCTTCGTAACCCGAAACGTCCGACGAGCTACACTCGCACATGATTGGTCAAAAGAATGTCTACTGAAATAGATTATCTCACTTCTAGCATAATCACATACACATTGAAATCCGTTATGTGACGTTGCTCGCATCATCGTGCTGGATAAATGGGTGGATGAATGGAATGGGTTTGTGCAATTACCCAGCGACGGATGGGTTAAATACTCCTACTGGTGGCCAGACGATGGGCGTTGCAGCGCTTGAGCCGCATTGGCGTGGCCGCTGGAGACAGAAGACGTGGAGGCCGTGGTGGCCGTCGACGACGTGAGGCGCAGCGTGGGCGCGATGATGCTCTTGAGCGTGAAGGCCACCTGCATGGAGCTGGGGCGCAGATCCGCGTCCAGCTGCGTGCAGTCCATGGCCAGTTTCCGCAGACTGGGCGGACAGTCACCGCGCAGCGTCACGCGGATCTTGCCGAGCCGCACGAGCTGCGCCAGCTGCATGCCCGGCAGCCGCTCGCCCTTGTCCGTGGTCACGTCGGCGAACGGCGGCTCGCACGTGTCCAGCTCCGAGAGCACGACGCCCAGCGAGTAGATGTCGGCTTTCTCCGAGTACTTCTTGCCTTCGATGATCTCCGGCGCCGTCCAGAGCAAAGTGCCCACGCCGGACGTCATGGTCTCGTTGACGGTGGTCTTGCGACTCACGCCGAAGTCGCTCAGCTTGGCGTGGAACTTGCGGTTCAGCAGCACGTTCTTGGACTTGAGGTCGCGATGCACCACCACCGGCCGCAGACAATGCAGGTACACCAGTCCCTCGGCAATGTCCATGGCGATCGAGATCTTCTCCCGCTGCCACGAGAACTTCTCGCGGTGTTTCTTGAGCACCTCGTCCAGATCGCCCGCCTCCATGTACTCCACCACGGCGCACAGGTTCTGCAGGCGGTTCCAGCTCACGCCCACAAATGACACGATGTTGCGGTGCTGCAGGGTACACATGAGGCCGATCTCGCCCGCGAACTGCTCCAGACTGGCGGTGAACTGGCACTTCTCCGGCAACAAGCGCTTGATGGCCACGTGGCGAGTCTCCAATTGGCCCAGCCACACCTCGCCGTACGCGCCTTTCGACAGCATCCGCAGGAACGTGAGCTCGTCGAAGGCGATGCGCTTCGTGAACACCTCCGGGTCCTGCATGAAGGCCGTGAGCGTCTCCGACTCGTTGCAGTAGTCGCTCACGGACTTGCCGCCGCCCGCGTCCATCCACGTGCCGCCCATGGACGAGCGGCGGCCGGGAACCGCCGACCCGTACAGCGTCGAGTTGCGGTTGCTGGGCTCGTGGCCATTGCCGAACGTGTACCAGGACCGTCGACTCGGTCGGTTCTGCGTGTTCACATTGGTGGCGGCGTTCGACGAGCCGTCGCTGCTGCTGTCGTTGCTCTTGCCGCGTCGTCCGACCGCTCGGGACCCGAGGACCAATGGCGCACGCGAGCCACCTCCGTTCTGAGCCAGTTCCTGCGTATTGCCAGTGTTGCCAGTCGCTGTACCTGAGCCTTCCTCTGCGTTCTGCCTCCTCTTCTTACTGCAACAGCAACAGACGACCAAGACCACGACGAGCACCGCCACTCCGCCACCGATCGCGAGGCCAAGGATCACCGCCGTGTTGCTGCTGCTGTCTCCACCGGACGAGTTGGACGTCGACTCCTTGTCCACTTGCACCGTGCTCAATGAAGAGAGGAAGGCGTCGACGGTGGCTGTGTCGACTGTTGGGCGACAGAAGTCGGCGCTGCTGCTACTGCTGGAGGTCGAAGCAGTCACATCCGCCAGTCGCAGACAGGGGATGATGGCGTCCAGTGTGTTGGAGCAGGAGGTGCCGCTGTCGCTGCTGCGCATGTGGATGGCAAACACTTCCAGCGTCGCGTCTTCGTCGCTCAAAGTGATGCTGTGCTGGAAGACCTGAGGGTACGGGATGGCGCTCGTGGACGCCGCCGACGACCAGAACGAGACGTCATTCGCCGCTGGCACAGATGCCGACGCGCCGTCCACTGCGCACTGGATCGCAGTCGTCACATTGGCGAGACAATCGACATTGGTGGCCTGGAAGTACGACCCGCAATTGGCGGCCTCGCACTCGCTGCCTTCGCCCGTGAACGCGTCGTACGTCACCTCCACGTCCGCCATGTCACCGCTAGAACAACGCGTGTACACCTCCAGCAGCGTACTGCCCGCCTTGCCGCCGTTGCCGGAGCCGCCTGTATACACGTAGCCATGTGCCCACAACAGACCGACCTTGGCGGCGTCGTCCAGGTCGCTCCAGGCCAAATCAGGGTATGCCGACAGCGTGGAGGCCACGTCGCTAGGCACGTCAGACGCGGCGGGATCCGTCAGCACTGCAGTGTCGGTTCCCAGGGCCTCGCAACGCGCTAACACGTCGCTACCGCTGCTGCCGAGCGCCACATTCGCGCACATCGCCACGGCTGCAGCGGCCGCTAGAACGCGCAGACCGCGCCGCCGTCGCCGGGGTATACTCACGCGCATCCTCTTCACACGGAGAGAGGGAGGAGAGGCCGGGTACACGCACACAGAGCGAGAGAATGCGAGCGTCTTCGCGGCGCTGACTCGTCAATACGCGGGTTATTGGGCTTTGAGCGTCTGAAAGTGGCATGGCCGCGAAGCAGAGGATGGGGAATGCACTGTAGGTGTGGCGATCTGATTGGTTCATAAACGTAACGATGGGTGACGATTGGTTGGAAATCAAACAGGTAGGTACACGCCTGCGGAGAATTGCGGGGGGATGGAGAGCCACGTCGGGTGGAAAAACCGATAATGCAAGGGTATGGAAACACACAGGTAATTTGCACTATAGATATCATATCTGTATCGAGGTGTCGAATCGGTTTATACAGGGATATAGCGTATAAGGTCACTCACAGTGGGAACGGCTGGGTCCTGATCGCCGTGCGGCACAAGAGCAGGCGAAGGAACACTCGCGCTACCGATTGACCGGTCAAAACTTGCTGGATCTATTGAGGGAAAAAATATCGGTGACTTTTGACCGCCAGACTGAAGCGGCGTTAGCGCTGAACAGTTGACAATGTGAAACTGAAAAATGCCGGTTTTACCACGATAAAGCAAAACAAATAATTGTCCTAGCAAAACTGCACTCACGCCACACGAGGGAGCGCAGCAGTAGTCCACAGCTTAACCATAGACGAATTGCTGCGTTGGCGCTGTATCCGGATGTTGGTGTTCGGAAGCCTCCGCGATTCCAACCAGCAAACTTTGTGTGGGAACAGCCACAAGATTCCGCAAGGTTGCTGGCTGAGGTGGGATCGGCGAAATTAATTCCTAGGACTCGCAGTCGGTTGCAGGAGTTCGCACTTCTTTAAAAAAAGAGTCGGGGCGCCTCGTCTGCTGTTTTTTTAGCAGCGATTCGGGTGGAGATTGTCGTCGCAAACCTCGGAAATACAACTCGATACCAGTTGCCAATTACTGCTGTGCCGCTGGTGAGGGCCGCTGTGAAAAGGACAAGCAAGGAAACGTTGCCATACTGCACGGATGCATGCGGCCTTGGAGGTATTTGGGCCTTTCGCCATATGGCTCCTGGGTGCTCCTGTCCGCAAGAGTCTGCCCACTTGTTTCTGAAAAACACAGGCTGCGCAAGGGACCACGCTTTGGCGCGGGTCTGGAGTGATCAGCGCAGCGCCATGTGCGCACGTTCTGTTCAGATCGACCGGAGCTTGTCGGTAGCTCCAGCGGCTAAAACCTCTTCAGCCGGCGAAATAAACCGTTAGAGCGACGAATTAGCCGTAGGTTGCTTCCTCCAAATGTATTTTACGATAACTCGCATAAAACAACTCCTTAAAACAAATCCGTGGTTTTATCCAATCATCGTCATACACACTGCGTATTTCAACCAATCCGACGCTTGACTAGCTCGAATCCGCTCAAGCCAGCAGCTCCATCTCGCGATCATGCTGCGGCGAGCAGCTCCATGGCCGGCGGCCGCGCGCCTCGCGCCGTCGCTCTGCTGCTTCTCCACGGCCCAGACGCCGCAAACCCCGCGGCGCTCGAAGGCTCTGAGCCTCACGCCGTTCGTGTCTCCGCTGCTGCTGCGGCTGCATCCCGACACCATCCAGCGCCACGCGCCGACGCTGGCGCAGACCAACGAGCAGGCGCTCAAGCAGCTCAATCTGTTCCTGGAGCTGGCCACGTTGGGCTGCAACAACGACGCCTTCAACGCGCGGAAGCACGTGTTGGCACTGGCAGAGACGCGTCACAGCGCGCCCGACACGCCCGTGCGCTTCCCTCTACTCTTCCACGTGGCGGTCGCGGCCACGGAAGAAGAAGAGAGAGAGGCCGGCTTCACTGGCTTCGAGGAGGTGAAATACACCATCGAAGTCCCTGGGCGACTGGTAAAGCGTACGTTGTCCAACCCAGCGCGTTCGGCTCAAGATCGCGTGGATCCGGCGGCCGCGCTACTGGCGCCATTCGCTCGCGACTGGCAACGAACCACCAAGCGGATCCTCCAGGACCTCTTCGAGGTGGCGCATGTGCCGCTATTCGCTCCGCCACTCGATGACACGGCGGCTGATGGACTGGGGAAGGCCACGGCATTGGCGGATTGGCTCGCGGAAGGCGACTCGGCAGCTGACGAGGCGGAACGACAGGGCCTGCAGGTCGAGAAGCACAATCGAAGCCAGCAACGTGAGCACCAGCGGTTCGACAAGCTCTTCCACTCGCTGCTCACCCGCGAAAAGAACATCGTGCACGCCACTACGACCGGCCTAGAGGACGGCCCAAGTACGTGGCCTATTGCAGTTGCCTAGGAGTGGGATGGTCGTCGCATGCTCACCTCGTTCTGTTGTCCTGACAGCCGAGCAACACGCCGTGCTCACGAGTCTGCTGCAGTCGCGTCTGTTCCTGCCCAAGTTCCAGGACCCGTTGCAGAAGAAGAGCGCGTTCCACTGGATCGCCAACCTGCTGCTGCTGAACTTCATGGAGCTGCGACTGCATAGTCTCGTGTGGAACAAGATCACGCTCTTAATCACGGCGGACGCTGAGGTGGAGGAGCCGCAGGTGTCCTGGGACGAAGACGCGCCGGAACAAGGCATGGGCATCCTCATCCCCGTGGGGATGGACGTCGACACCCTCGTGGACTTCATCTACGAGCACGTGGAAGAGCTGGAGTTCGCGTTGGCGGAGAAATCCGCTCGCACTCAAGCTCTCGCGAAGAAAGAGCATCAACGACGTCGGCGGGAGAAGCAGGAGCAGTCTCAAGGCCCTCAAAGCCGTCGACGGAAGCGCCACTTCTACGCTGACGAGGTAGCCGCGATCTTCCGGAAGAGCTGAGCTGTTCGCTGCAGCTCGTCGCAGGTCCCTGCTCGTCGGACTGCAACCTGCGCTTGCATCTGCTGCATCCGCCTGGCGACTGCTTCGTTCATGTTGGCTGCAGCGGAGGACGACGACGACCAGAGTGAGGCGGAGTAGACGGCGCCTGCTAGACCGGGCGGCTGCGTAAAGCGCAATAGACGGAAGGCTTCGGCGGCGGCGTACACGCGACTCCTTTGCTTGTGTGCGCGATGACTCGTGCTGCCTTGCCGTGCCTTAACGCAGTGCCATCGCCACGTTTGCTGTAGCAGCAGCGCAGCACTGGCCTTGCGCTGCCGGACATAGCGGTAGAAGTGCGCGACGTCCAGCACAGTCTGCTCTTGCGGCGACAGCTGGAGTGCGTCGATGAGCACCACTCGCAACAAGCAGGCGATGACCATCCCGCCGATGATCCCGCCGAACGCGATCACGATCTTGCCGCCGAGAGTCCGAGGGAAGGCGTCGCCATAGCCAACGCCAGTGATCGTGACGATCGTGAGCCACAGCGCGTCGCTGGCACTCGATTCGGTCGGGTTGCTCGCTCTGAATTGGCAGCGGAAGGCACGCAAAGTCAAGCTGAGCCTCTCCCTCTTCTTATAACTGTGATTGTGATGACGCTACGCACCGTTCGAAGAAGTTGAGGGCAGCCGAAGTGAGCAGCCAGTCCAGGACGAGCAAAGCGGTCGTGGACTCGAGCGGGGCCTTCTGGAAGGAGAACTTGACGGCGAACCAGATCGACGACAGGTCCACCTGGTGCATAGCGCCTGTAGAGTTCATACGGTGGCAAAAGGGTGAGTGGAACCGAACCAGTCAGCCAAACGGCTTCTTCAGCAGTGCTTCAGGCTTCCTACCGATCAGCCGGACGTTGTGCGAGGTAGAGTTCAAGCCAAGTTGGTTTCGTAGGAACCGGCCGACTAGGTAGATCCGAGCGAACACCACGACGTCTGCAAGCAATAGGTAGCCAAATAAGCGTAAATGCTCACACATTAGTGGTGGCAATGACGTGGAGATGCAGCAATCGCCTACCCAGTTGGTCGAAACACACGACGTCGAAGTCTCCCCAGCGCAGAATCCGGCGGTTAGTACCCACCAGCGGCATGTGGAACAGACAGATGAGTGCTTCGAGCAAGAAGCGACTGTCGAATCAAAGGCAGCAGGGCAATTCCGCGTCAGCATGGCTTCTATCGCGACAAGGTACCCGATTAAGGGGGCCCCACCAACCTGCGTAGCCCTGAATAGGCACTGAAGAAAGTGGCAGACGCAGGAAGCTGATGCCTCTCGATCTGGATCCGGCACACGACGCCTGGATCGTCGTTCGTAGGCAAAGACCCAACACAACCGTCAGCGTCAATACGCTGGCTGCCAGTCACTCCAGCTACTAGCAGGCCAGTAGACGTACGGTAGCGCATCGCCAAGGCGAGTAGTAGCAGCACAGAGGAGCCTGAGAGAACCCCCTTCAGTACGATGAACGGCACGGAGTATGCCAGGGACTCGGAAGAGGCCGAGGCTGGCTCCTCAATGAGCCGCGCCAGCTCGAGTCCGAGCAGTTCGCCCTCGACGATGACGCACAAGACGCCAAGCAATGCCAGGCCCAGCATGACGCTCTCCCATCGCGACTGCTCGGTGGCCAACTGGGTTTTCCAGCAGTAAAGCCGTCCAAATGCTAGCGTTATTGCGTTTGAACAACAACATGGAGACCGGAGGGAGAGCGAAAAGCACACGCACCTGGCGGACGCGGTCGAAGCTGCGGATGGCGTCGACGGTGGCTCGCCACGTGGAGTCGTTCGTCGCGAATTTGCGGGTCAACTGTCGCACGTGGACGTGGAAACCCGGGGTTTGAGCCTCTAGAGCGTACCGAAAGGCGGAGAAATGGCCAGCCGAGAAGCCCCGCGTACCTGTCGGGTGTAGATCGCCCTCCGTGGTGTCGAGGTGCCGGCCATGGCCACGTTGCGGGCGGTCTGCTGCTCGCACGCGTCGGCCTTCATCGAAATCGAATTTTGGATTGGAGCTCACGGAAATAAATCAGACAAGTTGCTCAACTACTGAATTGAAATCAATTATGAGAACACTTATTGTTAAGAAAAATAACATCTTTCATTGAAACGACCCACATAAAACAATATAATAATTTGAAATACTATGTTGGCTGCAAAAAATCAATTAATTCGACCATCAAGCCTCAAACTTCAAGGACATCCATCCTTCAAGACCACAACACATCAGTACGATCCAAAACTTACTGTTAAACTACTACATCACTGACGTCGCGTAGCAGAGGAGTCCGGAACGCATTCGCCACCGCGCATGCCACCGCGCATGCCAGCCACTCCGTCCAGCTCTCTTCGAGCATCTACCCGTCGTTTATACACCTCCCTTCTAGCCACGCCGACTCTCTAAGGACAGTCAGCACCCTCCACTCTAGCTCGAAGCCGCCGCCACACCCGTCTGCACCACGCGGGCGCCGGCGCCAATGCGCGTGAGGAAGCTGGCCGGCTTGGGCAGCTCCTTGCCGAACTTCTCCACCGGGTAGCCCACGTCCAGCGTCTGCATGAGCGTCTGCGCGTGCTCCTGCTGCACCAGCGCCACGATGCAGCCGCCGAAGCCGCCGCCGGTCATGCGCGCGCCGAACACGCCTTCGCAGCCGCGAGCCGTCTCCACCAGGTAGTCCAGCTCGGGCGTGCTCACCTCGTAGTCCAGCTGCAGCGACGCGTGGCTCTCGAACATGAGCTTGCCGGCCTCCGCGTACTTCTGCGCGCGGATGA